>JANAVB010035156.1:0-28921 GCA_029216955.1 Iris pallida
CGCAGATATTGTCTTTTTAATGATTAGCAATTTGCAATATTAAACAGTTTTGAAATAATGATTTTCAACTACATGATAGTAAACAAGTGATTCGAGTATGTATGACTATGACCGGTTTGGGATTTCAATGTATCCTAATGATACGGTCCGGCCTATCCTCGTGAAAAAGGAATAAGCTCGCACAATCAATTATCTATTTAGGCTTTGGTCATAGAAGACTACGCTACTCCCCAATATCCAAGTCAATCAGATTCAATCATTTCTCTAGGAGAGAGTTACGTGTAACACAGTGGTTTAACATGCAAGATTACTAACATTAATTAAACTGCACATTAACATAACCGTACTTGCCTTGATTTAACTGGATTCGATGTTGGTTCCGGGATGATGTTAGTACAGTCCTCGAAACCCTACAATTGAGAATTCCTGATTAGCACCAATATTCAATCTATATCTAGGTGTGCTAGTTACAATCTCTAGAATTTGTCCTAGTCAAATTTTAGGTTATTTACAACTCTACTTAGAGCGCGCTTACCGAGGTGAATTAGTATCTTACGAAGAAAATCAATTTAACATTGTATTTGGAAAAACTCGTAGTTATTGATTTACTTGGTAAACTTTGTATTTTGTATTATATATAAAATTAATATTTTTCTTTAAATGAGAAAACGTGAATTTGCAATAAACTTGTAATTTCCTAATTATTTTATTGTGAGAAAATGTTATTTAATTTTATAAAATAATTATATTATCATTTTTACGTTTTACGTCAATCAACCAACCAGAAATAAAATAAAAATTTACAATATTACAAAACCACAGATATTAAATAAAAGCTGGGCTTATGCCCTTACAAACCATTTTCACGAATTGAAATAAGAAGACATTGGTTAGTTCTAAAATTTATCCTACAATTTAATTACAAAAAATTAATAAATTAAAATATAATACGAGTCTCAGACTTGGTCCAATTGTCATAAAATAGCTAATGCCTCAACGTCCGGAACAATGCCGGTTTCGTTTGCATTTCGCTAAGGGCCCATTGACCGATACGGTCGTCGTCCGAAATCCACTTTATAAAATATTTCCGAAATCCGATTTAAAAATATTCCTTTATAAATTTTATAAAAATTTCGACAGCATTCCCTCTATTTCCGGGATAACCCAAAACTGGAAAAATGTGCCACAATCACCAATATAAGTCCCATATCAGGGAATTAACTCAAGAAATTATTTCCACCATTTAAAAACCCGAAAATAATATCGAACCCGAAAATACATCCACAGTATGTTTCCGGTATTCGGTAAACCGAAAATTCAAAACCCGAAAATACCATAAAACCAATCTCCAGAATATATCCAAACATAACTCAGAATTTTCGAGAAGCCCAGGAAACAAAACCACAGAACATAATAGTTTCGAAAAATCCGAAACTAATCAACAGAACTAAAATTCTCCACCACAGCACTACCCAAAGAGGATTTCGGAAAATTTCCGAAATCGAACTCATATAAACCGAATCCCGCAACGGGATCGGAGAACCAAAATCCATCGACTCGGGATGGACGAACTACTGAGATTAACAGAATTTACCCAATCCGTTGGTCAGGGAGCCGCGGGATAAACTCGGGAACGGAAACGGACAGAGCTGGAACAGCCACGAAAACTACGGACCACAGATCGAGCACCGGACAGCCGGATCGGGACCACAGGAGGTCGGGCACGGGCGCGGGGTCACCGGCGAAGGAGATCGCCGAGCGGGGTTGGCCGGTGGCCGCGGGTGGCGCGCCGGACAGAGGAGGCGGCAAGGGCGGGATCCGTTCGGGATCGGCCTGGTCGGGTGCTGGAGGGCGGCGGCAAGGGTCGGACCGGCTTGGCCTGGTTGGGGCGCTCGGGACTCCGGCGGTAGAGCTCGGGTCGCCGGAAAAACTAGGGCACAGAAGTGGGTTTGGGAGTAGTTTGTGATGGAGAGTGATGGGGATGGAAGGGAAGAGGGGTGTATATATAGGAAGGAGGAAGAGCTGTTACCGGAAGGGGAAGAGAAGGGGCGCGGCCGGTTGGGAAGGCCAAAGGCCTCGACGGTTCCTCCGCGGAAGAGGGGTCGGGTGGAAAGTAAAAAGAGAGAGAGAGAGAGAGTTAATTAAGAATGAAAGGTTCTGAAAGGAATTCATTCCTTTATTAAAAAATTATGATATATAAATATATATATATATATATATATATATATATATATATATATATATATATATTTTATATATATATATAATATATATATATATATATATATATATATATATATATATATATATATATATATATATATAACTTATAATTTATACGAAATCGAGATCGGTTTCGGAAATGGATTTGAATCGGGTTCGGGACTCGGGAACGGGTTTCGGGACAGGTCTGGTCCAACTAAAAATTTTAGGAAAATATTTTTTCTAAAATATGGTTTTTTTAATAAAAATAGTAATAATTAAATAGCAACAATTTATAAGTAAATTTTTTACGGGTTTTGTCTAAACTCTAAAATTCCAGAAATAATAATTTTTCTAAAAATGCATTTTCCTAAATTACAACTAATAATGATTTATATTAATAATTAGCTAATTTAAATTATTCAATTAATTAACTAAAAGTTTACGGGTTTCACACGTCTACAACATGCGCCTCTGATCGAAGTTAGGCACTGAATTGCAGTGCGCGCCTCTTCTCAGAATTTCAGGCGTACGTCTACAACATGCGCCTCTGACCGAAGTCATGCACTAAATTACAGTGCACGCCTCTTCTCAGAATTTCAGGCGTACGTCTACAACATGCGCCTCTAACCGAAGTCAGGCACTGGATTGCAGTGCGCGCCTCTTCTCAGAATTTCAGGCGCACGTCTACAACATGCGCCTCATTTCTACAAATCAGCGCCTATCTTCAAAACAGTCTTAGTAAAAAGCGGCACAAGTAAACACAACTCATGAATGGCGCTCATATGTGGAAACCACTGGTTTCTGGTTGGGACTTACCATCAAAATCAACGGTGTTTGTGCTGAAAAGTGTCGATGACATAGAGCACGGCAAACCAACATTCGAAGACTCGGTATGCAGAAGAACAACATCAAATTTTGGTGGCGCAGAAAGGCTCACGAACATTGAACTCTTGACCGTCGAAGGGATTCTGCAAAGAACCATCGGCATCAACAGAAAGAAGAAATGAAAAGAAAGAGTTCATGGACATTTCTTTCTCCTATCGACTATTTAAAGAGCCCAAAAGATGTGAACAAGCGCGTCATTCTAGGAGCCTATCTCGGGAAGGACCTAAACAAGAGGTGTTTAAAACCACACAAAAAACTGCCACGTGTTCTTCGAAAAAAAATAGTAGACATTTGAGTTGGTCAAAATGGTACATTGGCACGCGCCACTAAACAGATCAGACGAAAAGGTTTGTAAAAGGGCGCCAAAAATAATTTTTTTATTCTTTTTTTATAAAAAGGGAAAACAAGTCCCTACAAAATGAGTTGTGCAAAAGACAAAAGAAAAAGTGGCGTCCCTACAGAAACCATTACTTTTTTTCGTCCACTTCACCAGCTTGGCGAAGAGAAGCGCCTAACTCGCGGATATCACGAATCCCTGAACGACGCATCAGACGAAGAAATCCTTCTGCATCACCGCGCTCTTTAGAAAAAGACGAAGGACCACTGTTCAGACGATCAAAGACTGCTGGGGTCAATCCAAAGCATTATAAGAAACTGTTTGCTCGCAGTGATCGGTCAGCCTCTGATAGGATCGTAGGCGCAGTGTCAGGCCTTGTCTCCTGAGCTTTCACTTCGGTGCTAACGCAGGTCGCCATCTCCTTCTTCTTAGGTGCCATGGAAGTACAGAAATGAGGAATGAGTACAAGGACCTCTCCCTATATATATAACCAACCAACGCTTCATATTCCCCATGGGAAACCGAACATCATCAATGAAACTCGGGAAGACGAAGAGGAGAATCGAATGTTTTCGAGAAGAAATTTATTATAACGGTTGAGCATTGACTGGCGCAATCCAAACAAAGCTAGCGTAATTCAAAGTATTTCAAAACTTTGAAGTATTTTCAAGTTTCGAAAACTTTGAAGGGGGTCTTGTAGAGCCTAAAAAATAAGATACGCCACCCATTAAAGTGCTCAATCATCTTATGGCGCCAAAATATTATGTTGCGCCAAACATTCAAGTTGTGCAGCATCAGGTTACGCTGGAGTCAGGGTGCACGGAGCGACATGTGGCGCACTTCCTCAAAAAGCTGTAACGGCGTCATCATTATCTGACAACTGACGGCACGGAGATTAAGGAAAATCTATTCGAATCCTGTGCAATGCGACGCTCGAGAAGATTTTGTCAGCATGTAATTAATGCTGATAGCTGGTTCGCACAAGTCACTGAATGGCGTGAGGATTAAACAGTACAACACAGAAGACCTAGTCAAAATGCACTAGTCGTTGAGTTGCGCCTATGCGCAGCCTGACAAATTGGCGCCACTTGATCAATTATTATTTTAATACAGGATGACGTGGCACGCAAGCCATCAACTTCGTAGAGTGTGCCCACTACACTGCCCATGACCACGCGTATCTCAATCAAACGATGCCACGTGTCTACAGCAGTTGGTGCAAACCGTTTACGCAAGTTGTTACGATGCGCCCACGCGCAACCTGATGAAGCTCGTGCAGAGTAATCAAATAGTGTTCGGAACAGAGTAACGTGGCGCACAAGCCACAAACTTCGTAGAACATGTCTACTATACTGTCCACGACCACGTGTATCTCAGTCAAACGATGCCACGTGTCTACAGCAGTTAGTACAAACCGTTCGTACAAGTGAACAGGAGGCGTGTAACCTGAAGCGCGCGTAATCCAGCATAACTACTAAACAGTTATTTCAAGAACTCTATAAATAGGGTTTCAAATCATTCACAAAACATCAAGGGTGATCATAATCTTCTACCAAAGTGTTGTTACATTCTCCAAAGGCTCGTGTCTTCGATAATACATCGTCCAAGGGATAAAGTGATCGTCTTCTGATCAGATTCCTATAGTTGTACTTCCCCAAAAAATCAATTGTACTCCTGTACTCTTTTTCTTAGTTTGAAATAAAACTTTTGTTCTTTGCAAACAGACTCAAGTCTCCACATGCTATTTACTTCGACGAACCCTTCCTCCTGACATGTTGCAGAGGACCAGGGGTGTAGCTAGCTGGTCTCGAGGGACCGCGGTTGTGTTCTCGCATAAATCCATGAAACCTAACAAAATGAAGCCTCTACAAAAAGTCCAACCTCACAGAATCATTCTCATAAAATTCTACTGAAATGTACAATATCGCATAATGGTGCTCAAATGCACAATCTCGCATAATCAAGCTATGTTAGAGCACATGCATTTAATGCGATGGCGGTCCTGCCAAACTTCCAGCATATAATTTGTTGAAAATTCTGCCAAACTGACAACACACAATTGGTTGATAGCTCTGCCAAACTGACATCCCGTACTGTCAGGCAGACATTCGATTGGTTGTCAGCTCTGACAAGCACTTGCTTGACAAATTGCTCTCCTAAAATATCAGATAGCGGTAAAATCCCCTGAGCACTGAGACA
Source organism: Iris pallida (assembly GCA_029216955.1). Classification (NCBI taxonomy): domain Eukaryota; kingdom Viridiplantae; phylum Streptophyta; class Magnoliopsida; order Asparagales; family Iridaceae; genus Iris; species Iris pallida. The sequence continues at coordinate 5,627 of JANAVB010035156.1, forward strand.
ACAGTCACTCACATGGGTCGAATGCAATGTAAAGACGTATTGCAGATAGCCACATGATAAGTAGCCAAGACATCCAGCTTGGTTTTCTGTCTCGTTGGCAGCTACTTTCCTACAGAATCCCATAATTTTGCAAGGCAGTAAAGATTCTCAAATGTGCCTATAAATAGTCCATGCTATTGTACATTTGGAGGGGCTTAGAAAATTGTTTTTTAGAGAGAGAAAGGAAGATAGAGAGAGAGAGAGAACATTTTGTCAGTCCTCAGCACTTTGCACAACCCGTATTACGTAATTCATCTTCTCCACCAAAGTTCTAAGATGTTCTCCTTGGGTCTATTACATCATCGCAACCTCCAATAGATGTGCCATTGAAGAAACCAAAAGTTCATCTTTACGTAGACTTTCTGAAGTTCATATCTATAAAGGAGAAAATAATTGTTCTAGCGCTCTTGTCGTGAGTAACAAGACTAGTGTCAAATCGTCAATGGAGCAGAGTGATCATGCACCGATCAATCCTCCATCATCATACTTTTTTTAGAATTAAATTTGTAAAAGAATTTTTGCATTGTATTTACATACCAAAAGATTGTAAAATAAACTACGTAACAAAATTTTCTTCGAAAGAAATACCAGCGTATCTTTCTCGTGAAAACAACTGTTTATACTTATTCCTCCTAAAAATTTGTGGCATACGTTAATTGATAACAAAGTTTTATAGACAGTCGACCAGAGTCAAAGTTCTGCATGTATATAGCATCTTCATTTATCAAAGACAGATGTTTAAGCACTTTTCTCAACAAGCTATTGCAAAACTAGTATTGTATTATATTTAGAGAAATTTTGAGTCGCACCCCACTTGTTTTATTCAAATTCAAGGTGTACCCCACTGCTCTACCATAATGTACGAATTCTTTGAAGCATAAAGAGGCTAACTCTTCCCAACCAAATGTAACTGAATTAACAAAAATTCCAAATCAGTTTTGCTTAATATGGTTTATGATAATTCATGTAACTGCCTATTTTCAAAAATGAGAGTAAATTTGTTATTTTTCATATTCTAATATTTTTGTGAATATTTATTTATTAATATCGTATTTTGGGGATTAGTTTAGCCGGGTTTGAGTTTCGTCTAGTTTTGACTTGTGTTAGTGACCCAGTGTAACGCCCAGTCTCAAAATATGTATAGGACCAGGATACGGTACATGCCAGCAACACCTCACCAATGGGCCAAAGCTCAAAGTAAGCCCATTAGCGAAATGCTTAAGCTGTAAATCATGATAATCAACCCAGAGTATAATACAAGTCACAGGTACACAGCTAATCTCATCCACACAGAAAATAAGTCACAATATATCAAGTCCAATAAAATGATACTAATAAAGAAATCTATCCAACATGAAATATGAAAGTAATTATGCGGGTAAGACATCCCGAAACCATATTAAAAGAAATACATAATCCACTACATGTCCACTGAAAAGAAAGAAAATAAAATAGCAAATCTATGAATGAAGAGACATGTCTCAAGAGAAGTCTTCAGCCACTATCTCGTCCTCCTGCGAAGGCGCGTCACCAGTCTCGACTCCTGAACCATAAACCTCCGGATAGTCCTCGTCTCTAACTAAGCATGGAGAGATCACCAGGTCCTCAGAGGACTAGCAAGACACATAATATACATGCCTACTGTACAGTAAATCTCATGCAAGAAATATAGGAATAACCAAATCGAGAAAAGAATAACACGAAAAAGAACTCTACAGATGGTGACATGTCATGAGAATATAATATTAATCGTAGCTAAAACCGTAGCCCGGGGAGGCACTAACAGTCCTATAATAGGTTCTCTATCGTAGCCCGGGGAGGCACTAACAATAGAGGATAGCCACGGCTAATAAAACATCCTCTCCTAAGGAACTAGGAAGTCAAGTCGATCTAGTCATGTCCAAGTCCAGTACAGGTCAAACAGGTTAGAAAAAAAAACATGGCACAGGTATATCAATACTATAACTAGACATGAACAAGATAGAAAAGATAGAACAAGTAGTAAAGAAAGAAAAATCAAAATCTACGTGCACGTGTAACTAGAAAGAATCACAAGAGAAAACATGAGAGATATGTAACAAAGCAAAAAATACTGAAAATATAGGAAAGCATGTAAATACTGTAGAGTTTGGCAAGGTGTACTTGCCTGGTGGTAGCAAAAGTCCTGCAATTAAAGAGCCACAAAACCTGAACTCCCGCAAACACCTCCGGATGCTGAAACAAACATTTCCAACAGTCCCAAAATGAGCAAAATAGCTAGAATAGCCTACCCATAAGTCCAATTCTGGACACAGGGGCAAAACGGTAATTTTGGGTCAAAACGGTGTCCGCCGTTGGACCCGCTTTGTACCAAAAAGCGTGCCAGAGTCAACGGTCTCTAAAGTCATCAAACTACATGTCTATGAATTTATTTTGATGATACGAACCCAACGGTATGTCCAATTTTAGATTCCGATGAGCCATGCACAAAATCGCCCGTTGAATCGGACCGTGGGGCCCGCAAAACGGCGATCCAATCAACTGTCTCGGAATCGGACCAAACTTGGCATACAGGACCAAAAAAATGATACGGTCCTGTTGGCGCAAGTTTCGTCTCGATCTGACGAACGTGCACAAAGTAATCGGAGAATTTCAAAAAAGGTCGATATGGTGATTTTCGACGGATACGCATCAAATTCGTCGCGCACACGCGACCATTTTGAATTCTGTCAAAGCCCACACGTCCACGAAATCATTATGCACCTTTCGATGCTTTCAATTCACGATCAAGTCGCCCGGTTTGGCGGGACGCACGTGGTTCGGAAGAATTTTAAAGTTTTCAAAAACAGTTTTAACAAGTTTTTCTTGATTTTGGCAATTCGATTTCTCGACACACAGTCGAAGAAATTCAGATTTACAAAAAGGATTTTGAAGCTCTATAGGTTGTCTTCCAGATTGTCCAATAGGATTTTGAAAACTCTCAAAAGCTGAACAGTTATACTCCTTCGAATTTGGTGTTTAAACTGTTATTAAAGAACTAGTATTTAGTGGTTTTTCGTGATCTTCCAAGAATTTTCACGAAAAATTGAGGACGAATTTTGACAAACCATTTGAAGGGGTTTGTAGGTGGTCAATTAGACTACACGAGGAAATTTATGGTTCGAAATTTCATTGGACGAGTTGGAAGAAAAGCTACCTTGAAGACAGGTGACTCGCTGTTGATTCTGCTGCGGCTGTCCTATTTTCGCACGAACTCCGGCGACTGCTGCGACAATTTTTTGGCGGTGGCACAGCAGTGCAGGCGATCCTAGCGGTGTGCACGACCGTCGGGGTGCACGGGGTTGCTGCGCGAGGTCTATGGAGGAGTTTTGGTAGGTTGTTCGAAGAAGTTTGGGTTTTCCCGAACTTTGAACATATATATACACTTTTTTTCCGGTTTTTAAATCCTATTCTAGATTGATTTAAAACTAAATTTTGATTTGGTTTTCGATTGGATTGGAGGAGAACTTAGTATCGATTAGGTAGGAGAAGATTTGAATCAAAAAGATCAAGATTTGATTGAGATTGAATCAAATCAAATCAAAAAAAAAAAAAAAACTTAACTCTTCTGTTGGGTTTGGACCAATGCTCGGGGGAGGGGAGAGTGAACAGTGCATTGCACTGTTCACGAATTATAAAATTTGTTTTTTTTTTCCTTTTCTAAACCCATATAAATAGATTTATATATATATATATATATAACTAAATATACACCTATATCTTCATATAATAATCCATAAATCAACAAAAAAATCTTAATATTATCTACTACTAGTGTAGGCCTATTTATGGAAATATTTACATATATAGGTATATTCCTTTAATAAGGAAAATACAACCAATAAGGATTTTTATTTAATATTAACAAGAACACAATAACAACACTAATAATAATAATGATAATGATAATGATAATAATAATAATAATAATAATAATAATAATAATAATAATAATACTAAAAATATACCAATGGTAGTGTTGGGTGAACATAACCTACGCACTCCTCATTTGGCTCCGGAAAATCGTACAAATATTGTCAAACACCTATTTAACAATATTAATACCAATATTGTATAGTATTATAAATAATTAGAAATACAATATCAAATTCTAAAAATAATTTAAAAAAATATCTACACACACATAAAATATGCCTACATGGTCGTCTTTGGTCCACTGCGTGCCTACATGGGCTTGGAATTGGTTTGGGTCCGGTTCGGGCTGATTGGGTACAACCGGGTCATCTAAAAATCAATATATTAAATAATAACTAATCAAATAATTTAAATGAGTCTTTTCACAACTTGGCCTGGTTTTCCTAGTTCGGACATCACTATGGCTAGACCTCCCCTAGCATGGTTAATACACTAGTCAAGGCTCACTGCTACATTTTCTGTGCCACAATTCCTAGACGTCTTGTGCTCCAAAAGTTAACCAAGGCTAAGGTCATATTTAATAATAAAAAAATACTCATAAATCCATAAAATCCTATTTAAGGCAATTAAATAATAATAAAAAAATTCAAAAATTCAGGGGTATTATACTCGGGTAGTTTACACTCTAGTCGGGACCCAAAGATTAGTTAGGCATGGCCCACAAACTCATCTCATTAGGCTAGTACATTTAGATTAAACCCACATGACCAGTTTAGTTATTTAGAGATTAGAAACTTGACCATTTTGACCCCAAACCTTTGCATGACTTAGATTAACCAAAGGGGACCTATTAATGGCATATTAGACATTTTTTTATTGGACCAAACCTAACCCTTATGGCATCCAAGAGAGGGTTCCATCTCCTTTTTATTTGCAAAGTAGCATCCATTCCCATTTTAGTGTTCTTCCCAATCTTGAGAGCATATCCCATTGATTCATCTCTCAAATCTTCTCTTTTCTCCACCAAATTCTCTCATTCTTGTAAGGAGAGGGAGCTACAAGGATTGTGGAGCCAAGAGCAAGGAGGGGTGTCCATTTGCTAGAAGAGTCCGTGTCGGATTCGTGTCCTTTGGGTTGTTCATTGGGAATCAACTCCCAATAGGTATCTCTCTCTCTAAACCTTCTCTATTTCATCTTTCTCTTGTATATTTGTTAGTTTTGAACCCATAGGAACCACCCCATGTATGAACCACTATTAGGAATATTTTAGAGGCTCTTTTGAGTTCTCGTTAGGAGTTTGGGATAGGTTTGGTGTCCCCCATGGAGAGATTCCAAAGGGGACACACCATGTGTTTGTGTTTTTGTCCCATATGCTTATTTGTCTTCTAATTTCAGATTTTCATGTGTTAGAGAGTAGATTAACCATGGTTAGAATGTTTAGGTTTGTTCTCATTTGGATACCAATGTTTGAATCTATGTATTATTGCCTACAAGCCCTATTTTTATGTAAAAATATCAAATATTGTTATATTTATGGATGTGGACTGATTTGGGATTTTTTGTATATATATATATATATATATATATATATATATATATATATATATATATATATATATATATATATATATATATATATATATATTGATATGTGTCTTGTGTGTATGTGATAGAGTGTGGGTGTGTTAGTGTTAAGTTAGTGAGTTAGATAATCTAGTTAGTATCCTAGATAATATAGTCAGTATGTGTTTCTTTTGTCCAAAACAACCCAAATTCGTTAATCATCCACGTTTTTAGTTGCCAGAGCAACTTATAAATGCCATAACTCCTAGCTCAAGACTCCGATTAATCTTCTATTTTTTAAAAGAACCGTATCGAAGTTAGATTTCCAATTATATATATTAATAGGCCAAAATCGTTCTAGAACTTTCTGTAAAACTGTTTGAGTGTCAGCTGTCCGAAAGACGAACGCGTTTCGGTATTTTTGCGATTCCGGGAGCTTTCGGACACAAAAATGCGATCCGTTTGAAGTTTCAGAAAGCTAATACGAAGGGCTATGACATACTTTAATCCTAGAATTTAGTGAATAGGTCTAATAGGTGCAGTATTGGTTTTAAGTATAAAACTGACTATACGACATGAACATTTTGTGTATCCTATGAGCCTATGTAGTATGGATATCAAGTGAATGTAGGTATCATAGGTTATCAAAAATGTGTATGATATAAAATATGTATGATATAGTATATATATATATATATATATATATATATATATATATATATATATATATATATATAATTGTTAGGTAATATATGTTAGTATAGTGTGTGTGCTTGAATGAGATAAGAATGTGTGTGGTTAGTAGAGAGAAGTGAGATTGACAGAGGATATGTGCTAGTGTGTGTTTGATGTTGTAGAGATGGTAGTGTAGTGTGTGTGTTGTAACGGTGAGAGAGTTGGGAGGATCATGCCATCCTATTTGACTTGAGGCTAGTGTGGTTTGTTGAGTGATTTGTGTTTTGGTTGAGTGGTAGTGTGTTTGAATATAGATATGTGTGGGTGTGTTAGAAGAGAGGGGATAGATTTGGTATATGTGTTTGTGTGTGTGTTAGTGTTGGAGTGGAGAGAGATTTAGCTGTATGTGTGGATATGTTAGTATGTTAGTGGTTATGTTAGAATCTATGTAGAGGTTAGATGTATGTTAGAAGTTAGATAGTGGTATCTTGTATGAGTTAGATAGTTAGTTGTGTTAGTATATATTATTGTTAGTTAGATATGACATATGTTAGTTGGTTAGAGTTAGAGATGGATATATATACATATATGTTATAGTTAGATATTACTATCTTGGTTATCCGTGGTTTGTGTGTGTGTGGTTGGAGATTAGATGAGTTAGTATCCCAATGGTTAGATATCTTAGATAGTTAGATAAGTTGTATCTTATATAGATTAGAGTTAAGTTAGATAGTGGTTAGTTTGTAGATAGGTAGATTCTTAGGATACTAGATGTTGGTATCCTACGATATTGTGATTTACCTTACTTTAAGGTAAAGGGGTTTACCTTATCACAAGGTAAGGTAGTGAGTTTACCTTCAAGACAAGGTAATACGAGGTTTACCTTCAAGGTATTGGGTTTACCTTTAAGGTAAGGTATGGTTACCTAGATACTAGAGCTAGATACTAAGGTATTGGTTATCTAATGGCTTGGGGTAGATAAATAGATGTTAGATAACTATAATTTGGGTATTGGGAGACTAAGGTGTTTATACCTAGACTAAGATTTTGGACTTCCAACCAAGGTAAGGATATTGGGATACCAATAGAAATAAAGTATATGGTATCTTGGTTAGTATCCTAGGATAGCTTAGATATAGAGTTAGTATCCTATATTAGAAATTATTATTCTAAGTTAGTGGATAGATAGTAGTCTAGAGATGTAAGTTGGTATCTTGGTGGCATAGGTTAGTGTGTCATATTACCTTGAGTAGAATACTACTAGTTAATAACTTAGAATTTAGGATACTAGAAGTATATGTTAGATAGTTAGATGTATGTAGCTAGTGTCCTAAATATATATTTTAGTATCTAAGATATTAGGATACTAGTAAGTTAGAGTGTTAGATACAAGTTAGTATCTTAGAGGGATAGTTAGTATCTTGGAGGGTAAATGAGAAGTCTAAGGTATTGACAAGGTAATGAGATTTACCTATAGTCTAAGGGTAAGGTATTGGTAGAATGTTAAGATAGATGGGTAGATACTAGTCTAAAGAAATGGTAGGATCTATTAGCCTAGGATAGTGAGTTATCTACTAGTCTAAAGTAGATGGGGTGTTAGGGTATTACCTAAATATTTAAGGTATTGATATCAGATACCTATAGAGATAAGTAAGTGGGTTATCTTGGTAGGTAATTATTTTATGAATAGGGTGTTTGACTTAGATTTGACCTTGTTTGACCAAGGTTGACTGTTTTGACTCAAAGTCAACTGCAAGTCAACATTGGACCTAGATTGGACTAGGAGTTGACCAGAGTTGACCAGTTGACCAAAAGTCAACTGTGAGTCAACCGTTGACCCAGTTTGACCTAGATTGGATTAGAAGTTGACCAGAGTTGACCAGCTGACCAAAAGTCAACTGTAGGTCAAACCTTGATCGAGTATGATCTAGATTGACATAGTTTGACCTTGTTTGACTTTGTTTGACTTACCTTGACCTAGTTTGACTTTGTTTGACTTAGTATGAAATAATTTAACTTTGTTTGGCCTAGTATGACCTAGTATGATTTAGTTTGACTTGGTGTGACTTAGTTTGACCGAGTTTGACCTAGATTTACGTAGCATACACTAGAAATCATGCCTAACACTGTTAAACCCTATTTAACTCATAAATATCTCATATTAAGGTCTATGACTTTACTCGGAGCCTCGCTACATTGTTTACATTTTCTACCAGATCTCAGACGAGTACATTCTCTGATAACTTTTTCAATTTATGATAACTGTTATAATTCATGTACTTAGTGTAGATATACTTGTTCTTGACACATTGGTCACATGGATTGGTATTCATGGATCCCGACATGAGATGTTATTCATTGTTATCTTGGTATATCTTGTGCAAGTCCCTTGTAGTTCTTGTGCAGTATATGGACACCGATTCTCGAGGAGACTTGCTCTCTTCTCGTAGAATCTCGTGTCGTAACATGTCTTGTTTGGATCCACTCTACCAGTCGGGGGCGGGGAGTATTAGTGTAGATGTGTGGTCATTATTCACCTTGTTTATTCTTGTAGACCTTGTGAATGCTAATCCTATACTCCACGTATGATTGGCTAGATCATTAGACCTTGTTCAGACCCAAGCCGGCCACATATCGAAGCTAGTATTCATACACCTAGATAGATGATTCTTGATTTTTGTACATGCCATGATCAGTTTTATTTGCGCTTGTTCTAGCTCTAGTTTTCAGCTTACCTTGCCATGATACTTACATGTACATTTCTATTACTCTTATATATATACTCTTTATTTACAGTCTTGTAGCTTTTATCCTATCTTGTGAACTGTTGTTAGTTGACTGTGCTCGTTCTATCCTGACTGGATATGTTGATAAAATATTACAGATGACGGTGAGGAGGATTGTTGTACTTACTATGGTCTTCACGACGTAGTGGGCATAAATTTGGAGACCTTGGTCCAGCAGAGATTAGCCCCGGTCGATGAGGCATTAGTGGTAGCTCTGCTAGATTAGTTTAGTACTGGACTTTGTCTCCATATTATACTTGGGCTTGTTATTATTTAGTATTTGTATTTGAGATTGTTGACTCTGAGACTTTGGACTTGTATTATTCTGTATTGGATTTTCAGGATAATATTTTCATATCTAGTTGTCTTTATCTTTTAGTGTCATATTTTCTTCTTAAAATTTGTGGTTGAGTATATTATATTGTCATTGCTTGTCCTCCATTCGGAGTTGATCATTTTTGACAGGTTTTGATATTATAACTGTTGTTAGATTGTAGACCTAGACAGCGTTCTACGCCGGTTCTGCGGCATAGGTTGGGACGTTGTCTCGCACTCGTGCCCTTACTCCGGGTGCAGGTTGTGACACGTTTTTAGTGGTGGCCCATACAGGTCAGAAGTCGCAAGTAGTGCGATGTCGTAGTGGTGCTCGACTTAGAATGCTGTTATGAGCCTGCTATAGGTTTAGAAGATATAGGCTAAGGATACTCAATCACAGTCATGACTTCTTGAGAAGATTCCAGGGATGACTCTTGAGAATCTCATGATAAACTATCTAGAAATTTGATTCCAACTGTTTTTGTCTATTCTTTCTTATCCGTGTTTGAACTTGATTCTTGGTGTTCATTAATTTTCTACCAGGATAAACATCTGGACTAAGTTGCTTCGGTTATGGAATCTAGAGTCTTCTACAGTCATATTAGCAGGCATGGCGAAGACACAAGGTCTGATTTTAGATGTATTTCTCGTGTTGTGGGAATTTAAGGTTTTCGCAGCCAAAAAAGCGACAATGTACAAAAATGTTAGATACCACGATCTTAGAGGTATGTACTTTAGTTGCGGACCCTATGCTTTATTGCAGCCATACTTACTAGCGTGACGAGGATTTCGATAACTTGATTCTGGGTAGACAGTTATGGTTATCAGATTACAGAATAGATACCCTATAGAGGTACCCTAGTATAATGGAGTAGGTATCAGTAGAGATGTTACTTGGGTATTTTGGAGAAGAGAGTGGGAGCTAGGCCACCTGTAGCACCGTATCATTCCCCGCACCAGCAGTGAGATATACCCCGCCAGGACAAGGCTTTCGCGATGACGGTCGAGAAGACCCATACTGTAGGTGATGGATTAGGAGGTTAGGTCTTGTTTTTTTTTCCTTTTTCCTGTTTCTTTTCACCCATTGATTGTTTGATTGCTTCCTTAATACCTTTAGCGTGCATATGTCATGATCATGCTAGATTAATAGAAAAAACAAACCCCATTGGAGACTGAATAACATGATACTGTAGAGACTAAAACCATGCATATTTGTTTCCATTCCATAGAATTGCATGTTGTATAACTTTGGATAGAATTTAGTAGACTTTGATTGTTGGGGGCTTGACCTAGAGAAGAGTACAACCATTTCGAATTTCGAGGACGAAATTTTTCTAGGGGGTAGGATTGTAACTGCCTGTTTTAAAAAATGAGAGTAAATTTGTCATTTTTCATATTCTAATATTTTTGTGAATAGTTATTTATTAATATCGTATTTTGGGGATTAGTTTAGCCGGGTTTGAGTTTCGTCTAGTTTTGACTTGTGTTAGTGACCCGGGTAGTTTACACTCTAGTCGGGACCCAAAGATTAGTTAGGCATGGCCCACAAACTCATCTCATTAGGCTAGTACATTTAGATTAAATCCACATGACAAGTTTAGTTATTTAGAGATCAGAAGCTTGACCCTTTTGACCCCAAACCTTTGCATGACTTAGATTAACCAAAGGGGACCTATTAGGGGAATATTAGACATTTTTCATTGGCCCAAACCTAACCCCTATGGCAGCCAAGAGAGGATTCCATCTCCTTTTTATTTGTAAAGTAGCCTTCATTCCCATTTTAGTGTTCTTCCCAATCTTGAGAGCATATCCCATTGATTCATCTCTCAAATCTTTTTTTCTCTACCAAATTCTCTCATTCTTGTAAGGAGAGGGAGCTACAAGGATTGTGGAGCCAAGAGCAAGAAGGGGTGTTCATTTGCTAGAAGTGTCCGTGTCGAATTCGTGTCATTTGGGTTGTTCATTGGGAATCAACTCCCAATAGGTATCTCTCTCTCTAAACCTTCTCTATTTCATCTTTCTCTTACATATTTGTTAGTTTTGAACCCATAGGAACCACCCTCATGTATGAACCACCATTATGAATGTTTTAAAGGCTCTTTTGAGTCATCTTTAGGAGTTTGGGATAGGTTTGGTGTCCTCCATGGAGAGATTCCAAAGGGGGCACACCATGTATTTGTGTTTTTGCCCCATAGGCTTATTTGTCTTCTAATTTCAGATTTTCATGTGTTTGAGAGTAGATTAACCATGGTTAGGATGTTTAAGTTTGTTCTCATTTGGATATCAATGTTTGAATCTATGTATTATGGCCTACAAGCCCTATTTTTATGTAAAAATATCAAATATTGTTATATTTATGGATGTGGACTGATTTGGAATTTTTTTGTATATATATATATATATATATATATATATATATATATATATATATATTGATATGTGTCTTGTGTGTATGTGATAGAGTGTGGGTGTGTTAGTGTTAAGTTAGTGAGTTAGATAATCTAGTTTGTATCCTAGATAATATAGTTAGTATGTGTTTCTTTTATCCAAAATAACCCAAATTCGTCATAATTTTCATCCACGTTTTTAGTAGCCAGAGCAACTTAGAAATACCATAACTCCTAACTCAAGGCTCCGATTAATCTCCTATTTTTTTTAAAAGAACCGTATCGAAGTTAGCTTTCCAAATATATATATATTAATAGGCCAAAATTGTTCTAGAACTTTCTGTAAAACTGTTTGAGTATCAGCTGTCCGAAAGACGAACGTGTTTCGGTATTTTTGCGATTTCGGGAGCTTCCGGACACGAAAATGCGATCCGTTTAAAGTTTCAGAAAGCTAACACGAAGAACTACGACATACTTTAATCCTAAAAATTAGTGAATAGGTCTAATAGGTGCAGTATTGGTTTTAAGTATAAAACTGACTATACGACATGAACATTTTGTGTATCCTATGAGCCTATGTAGTATGGATATCAAGTGAATGTAGATATCATAGGTTGTCAAAAATATGTATGATATATATATATATATATATATATATATATATATATATATATTATTGTTAGGTAATATATGTTAGCATAGTGTGTGTGTTTGAATGAGATAAGAATGTGTGTGGTTAGTAGAGAGAAGTGAGATTGATAGAGGATATGTGCTAGTGTGTGTTTGATGTTGTATAGATGGTAGTGTAGTGTGTATATTGTAACGGTGAGAGAGTTGGGAGGATCATGCCATCCTATTTGACTTGAGGCTACTGTGGTTTGTTGAGTGATTTATGTTTTGGTTGAATGGTAGTGTATTTGTATATAGATGTGTGTGGTGTGTTAGAAGAGAGGGGATGGATTTGGTATATGTGTGTAACACCCAATTTTCCAGATGAGGATAATTTTGAAATTTTGTAATTATAATTATTATTTATTGATTATTATTTCATATTATGATTTTTGGTGATTTTTAATCATTTTTAAACTATTTAAAATTATGACTTGTGATTTTGACATTTTACTATTGTTTGGTTTTAATTTCGAGGAATTTGGTACCCCCAGTTTTCAGGAACAGGGATATTTTGTTATTTTGTATTTTTAAAATATTTTTGAAATTTATTTTATTATTTATGATATTGTTTTGGGATTATTTGAGTCGGGTTCGAATTTCAGCTCAATCCGACTTGAAACGGGGACCCGGGGGTAGTTTGACTCTAGTGGGACCCACACACTAGTTAGGTATGGCCCACATGATATTAATTTTAGTCCACATGATAGAAATATTTTAGTTAGAGGTTAGACTAATTATTATGGATAAGGTTAGTGTGATTAGAGACTTTAGAATGACTAATTTAGCCCCAACCAATTAGCCCTTTCCTAATACTCATAGAATAGGTTAGTGGGGGCATTTTGGACCTTACCATAATAGGACAAATAGCCCCATATGGCCAGCCACTTTGGGAGAGGATAGGCTCAAGTTCATTTCATTATTCTCATCCACACTCTCTCTCTTGTTCTTCCCCAAATTTCTAGAGAGCAATCCTTAGCAATTTCTCCACCAAATCCTTCTATTTTGCCACCAAATCTTCTTCTTTCCTTCTCCATTCTAGCCAAGGAGGAAGCTATCCAAGTTTGGGAGGATTCGGAGCTCGTTCGTGTCCTTTTGGAATCTCTACATGTCGGTGTCGCTCCGGAAAGGCTTTTCTTCGATTCGATCTACCGGGAGGTATAAATCCCTTCTCCTTTTCATTTTCTCATGCATATAGGTCTATTTTGAACCCATAGGAATGACCCCCATGGTCGTATCTCCATTTGTGTCCATTTCGTGTCCATTTGGAGGTCATAGGAGTGTCCTTTGTGTTGTGGTTGTGTCCATGTGGGAAAACCCCAAATTTGGACACACTATGTGTTGTTGTTATGTATGAATGAATTATTAAATGTTTAATCTCATATTTTTGTATTGGAGATGTGTTCTATAGTGTCTCATATATATATATTAGTGTAGAGAGTGAGTTCTTGATATATTATGTTATATACTTGTGTTCTTTTGTCTCAAACTATCCAAATCCGTCATGATTTTATCCACGTTTTTAATTTCAGCCCTAATTTAGAAATATCATAACTTTTAGCTTAAAACTCCGATTTATCTCCCTTTTTTTAAAAGAACCGTATCGAAGTTAGCTTTCCAAATATATTTTTTAATAAGCCAAATTCTTTCTGTAACTTTCTGTAGAATTATTTGAGTGTCAGCTGTACGAAAGACGAACGTATTTCGGTATTTTCGCGATTCCGGGAGCTTTCGGACACGAAAATACGATCCGTTTAAAGTTTCGGAAAGCTAACACGAAGAGCTACAATATACTTTAATCTTAGAATTTAGTGAATGCCCAATTGGTACAGTATTGATTTTAAGTAGAAGAGTGACTATACGATATATGTATTTTGTGTAACCTATGAGCCTATGTAGTATGGATATTAAATGAATATAGAGTATGTAATGCATTATATTTTAGATGAATAAAATGATATATATATGATATATATTCTCTTTACATTAATTTATATATATGGTTGAATGCAAGCATGTAGGAATGCTATTAATATAATGCATATAAGCAATGCATGAATGAAAGAATGATATACAATGTATGCATGAAAGTATATAATGAATGCTAGATATGAATGCAAGATATATATGTAATGATAGATATGAATGCATAATGTATAAATATTGTAATGCAATATATAATGATAACATGTATGGTAATGTAGAGTATATGATGCAAGCATGAATGAATGGAGAAAATACATGTATATAGGTAATATAGAATGTAATATATGAAAGGAATAAATGATAATATATAACATGATATGTAAGGTAATGCATGTATGAAATATATGATGTGTATATGTTTGTATGTCTCTATGTTAATGTATGAAATGATATGAATATACAATGTATGCATATGTATAAAACATGTAGGTAATGCATAGATGCATGAATGAAATGAATGTTTGCAATATGTTGATATAAATACAAGTATCTAATATGCATGAATGTAAGTATAATATAATACGAGTATACATGTATGTATCATGTAAATGTAATATACATGATATACATGTATGCATGTATACAAGGTAAGTATGTATGTATGTATGTATTTCTATAAACTGAGTTAACCTATAACCTTTTACACACATGCATTCATACACCCTTTGACATCATGTATCCCATGTCACATATACCTACCTATCACTAAATTTTAGAACATTAACACATATCCTTTCACACACATGCCAAACACACATATACTCACTTACTCTTTTACCTCTCTTTCTATATATATATATATATATATATATATATATATATATATATATATATATATATATATATATATATATATATATATATATATATATATATATATGTATGTTCCTATATATATAGCTTTCCTATATATATCTATGCATATGAATATGTGAACGTGAATAATATATATACATTATATGATAAGTTTGTGTGCCTTGTTAGCTTATGGTTTAGTTTTGTGCTTGGTTTAGCAAGTGACTTAGGCTATGAGTTAGTAGCTATCGCGGATACTTGATTTGCATATACTTAGTTTGTTTAGACCTAGAATAACTTGTTTGACCTAATTTAGACTTGTTAGACCTAGTTTGACCATAGTTGACCTAGGTTTGACTTTTAGGGTTGACCAAGTTGACTAAGAGTTGACTTTGGTCTAGATTGACCTAGAATCATGTAGAATGCATAGTAGAACTTCATATTGTCATTTTGGACTTGTTGTGACTTGTGCTGTTCTGATTAGGAGCCAGACACCTCTCATCGGACAGTATATTTACTTTGGATATTCAGACATCAGGCGAGTACATTCTCTGATAGTTCTTTCATTTACTTGTTAATTACTGTACTTCAGTTCTAGTTAGTTTTATGTGATTCTTATAACACGTATGGATATTTCTGGATTCATGTATGCGGCACACATACCATATTATCTGGCCTCTATTTCTGGAATCACTACTGGCATCACCTTCTGGAATCACTACTGGAACCACCTACTGGAATCACTCTGGAATCTTTTGCTGGTATTATTATGTTTGGCTGGACTCATCTCGATTCTCGTGTCTTTTTCTGGATTCACTTGTACTTGTAGGCGGGAAAATATTGGAGTAGACATGTGAACATTCCCAAATACTGGAACCACTCCCTTGGAATTATACTGGAACGATAGCCATCCCACACTTGGCCGAGTGTGCGGTGTACCGTATTACCTACAGCCGTTCACATGTCGATCCCGATATTTTAAAACACACTGTTAGAGTATAGGCTGGACTCACCCTGGAACCTTTAATCACCAACTGGACTCACCTTATACCGGACTCATCTTGTACTGGAACCACCTGGTATTAGATTCATGTTATCTGGATTTACTTGGGTTTTGTACTTGTTTACATTTACATTCTGGACTTATTATGTTACTTTAGTTAAGCCAGATTTATTTTACAGTCTTCATTGCCATTATTCTTCTCTTGTTTTAGTTCTTACTTTCCTTGTATCTTATCTGTTCTCCATACCATCACCTGTATATAAACTGCCATATTCATCAATAAAACTGTCTATAACTGCTTTATAGTTCTCTGTCATTTACTTGGGATTTCTTGATGAGTTGTACTCATTTCTGTCCTGACTGGACCTGTTGAAAATTTTACAGAGGATGATGAGGAACCCTGCACCCCCTTACTTGGAGCTTGCTTAGTTGACACTCGCGACCTGGACCCCTGGGGAGGTTCAGGCAGCTGCTCAGGATGATACCTTGTATAGTGTAGATAGCTTAGACTGTTCTTCTTTTCATGTTTAGCTGTTGCCTTTATTTTCTAGAGTTGTATATTTTAGTGATGTTGGGACCTTGTTATTTCATTCTGCTGTACCTCAGTTAAGGATTCTCTTATCTATTTATCGTGCCATATTCTATCTCTAGATTGTGATTGAGTTGTACCTCTGTGTTGGCCTCCTTATGGAGAGTATTCATATTATGTTAGTTATAGTTCATGACCTAGAACAACGTTCTACCGCCGACATTGCGGCGTAGGCTGGGCGTTGTTACGCTCTCGTGCCCTTACTCTAGGGTGCGGGTCGTGACACGTTTTTAGTGGTGGCCCATGCAGGTCGAGTTTATGTAGTGGTATTCGAACTAGAGTATCACTACAGCCTGCAGTAGGATTAGGATATTTTTGGAGGTACTCAATCACATTAGGAAAAACTCTTAATCCGATTCCTTTTGTCTAAAATTGTTGCTTATTGACTTCCCTTGAATATAAACTGTTCTCCTTTGAATTTTCGCTTCATTCTCGGAAATTGCTTCTTGTTTTGATCTATCTTCATGATGGTTATGTAGACACGATCTCATCGCTTCGGTTCGGGGGATACTATCGAAAGGCTGGCCACCTTTCGTCCTGTTCATCAGGGCCTCGAGACCGCAGCTTCTGTTGTGCCGACTCAGGTTGGCGTTTCTGCTACATTGGAGGTGCACCTCCGTCTGTACAGAGACTTTTCCTTTCGTTTTCGGTTTCTCTCAGCAGCAACGATTCATGCAGCATCAGCAGCAGAGATTTGTGCAGTATCAGCATCAGGCTGGAGGAAACCAGCAGGGCGAGCTATCCTCAGGACAGTCGAGGATGCACAGACCATTGGAGATCTTGTTGTAAGTTCCGTTCTTCTAAATTCCATTCCCGCAATTGTCTTTTATAATTACCTTGAAATCCGATTCCATCTGTTCCTTGTTGATTGATTAATTTTATCATGTTACTCTTTTGTTGTATTTGTTTTTCTTCTGAGAAATCATATGGGCTAGGTCGCCTAAATCATGCGATCTAGAATCCTCGATAGTCGTGTTAGTTGGCATAGTGAGGACATGTAGTCAGATTTTGGATGTATTCTCGGGTATGGGAATTTAAGGTTTTCGTCATCGCATGCGGATGTCAAATCCCTATTTTGAAATAGGTATCTGACTGTATTTTGTATTTTTGGAAAATTTAAATTTGGGTATTGTTAAAAAAATTTATTGATAATTTCTTGAGGGTGAATTTTATCCATATTATTATTCTTGCCACTAAATTTACTATCAATTTTTATTATTATTATTATTATTCCATCTCCTCCCCTTTACCTAACCCTAACCCCAACCCATGCTTTCACTCTCTCTCTCTCCCCTTCACTTTTCACTCAGCCGACACCCCCCCACCTAAACCCCCTCACCTCTTTCTTCATTCTCTCTCTCTCCGACCCCCTCACTGGACCAGCCCCCTCCCCCTTTCCTTTTCCCTCAGCTCTCTCTCTCTCTCTCGAGCTCACTCACTTCCCTCTCCCTCTCGATCTCTCCCCTCTCCTCTCCCGCTCTTCCCCGGCCAGCTCCGACCACCGCTGCACCAACACCCACCAGCACCGCCCACCGCCGCCACTGCCGACCACTGCAGCCGCGACCACCGCCTGCGCCACATCTTCCACCACGACCACCTCCATCCACCATCCTCCATTGACCGCCTCCTTCTCCGCGGCCACCGCCATCAGCCTCCACCGCCACCAACACTGCTCTGACCACCATCATCATCGTCCCCATCACTCTCAGCCGCGGCCACCACCACTTCCTTTCCTCTTCCGCTGGCCGAGCCCCATGGCCGCCGGAGCTCCTGCCGCCGTTGCTCTCCTCCGTCGGAGCCCGACCCGACCCTGGCCGAGCCGCCTTGCGCCCGTCGGTGAGGTTCCCGAGCTCCCCTCCCCCTCTCTTTCTCGTTTTGTGTGCTGCCTCATCGAGCGTGCTGTCTCGAGCAGTGCACTCTCGTGCAGCGAGTCCTCATGCTCCGTGCTTTTCCTCGGGTTGCGTTCTCCGATGTACGTGCACCTCGATTTATGTACGGCTTCAGTTTTCATGCAACCTCGGTCTACGTGTTGCCTCGGAGAGGGGACGCCTCGAGTCCCGTGCTGCCTCGGGCACCGTGCCACCTCGGTTTGTGTACCACCTCGTTTTTCGTGCCTTGGCCTTTGTGCCTTTCTTGGTTTTTGTGCCGCTCCGATTCGCGTACCCGTACCAATTTGTGTGTCGCCTCGGTTGCATGCCACTTGATCTCCGCACCGCATCGATTTGTGTGCATACCTCGATTTGCGTGCCGTATCGATTTGCATGTCATGTTGTATCTTGTGTCGCCTCGGTTTGCGTGTACGCACCGATTTGCGTCTTCGCTCCGATTTGCGTGTCGTATTAGTCTTTGTGCCGTCTCGATATACGTGTCGCATTAATTTGTGTGCTATCTTGATATTCATAATTTCCTCGATTTATGTGCACGTCTCGATTTACGTACACGTTCATGTTTTTCGTTCGCCTCGATATTCGTGTTCTATCGATTCTCGTACGCGTCTCGATATACGTGCGCGTCTCGATTTGCGTGCCCGTATCGGTCCGCGTGTCTCGGTTTCCGTGCCCGATCCCTGTGCTGCTTGTGGGACCCGTACGGTATAGCCTCGTGCTAATTCTTCGTAATTTTATCATTATTTTATTATTTAATTCTAATGATTGTTTATTGTGTGTTCTGAGGATCTCGATTGGCGTGCTAGCTTGGATCGCGACTGCCGAAGACTTGCTTACCTAGCCGAGCCCTCTAGGCAAGTATCTCTTGCTCATCGACGGCTCTTGCCCTCTCTTCTGGATTTTATTGCATTTAATTAATTTGTACTTGTAAATTGTATAACCATGATTAGTGTAGCCTAGTAGTAGAACTGCCATGATGATAACTTAGGATAGCTTGGTCCGATGCCGGGATAGGCCGTATCGGACAACTCGGATGGGTCATCCACACCTCCGAGGACACGAGCACGACTCACTTGTATGGATTGTCCCTGTATGTCCCGTGTCCGACTCGCGGTCGGGTAACGGCTTGGCGAACTACTCATGTGGCTGTGATTGTGCTTGGGTTAGAACTATAGACATGTGCTGTGATGCGCCCTGCGAGGCGGTTAGTTGATTATATTATACATGTTGGCTTGGCGTCCAGTACGTATTGTAGCGCTGCTGGAGGCCGGGACTTAGTGGTCTCGGGTTCGATTGGTTTCCAGTACGCATTGTAGTGCTACTGGAGGCCGAGACTTAGTGTTCTCGGCTGTCGACTTGTTCCCAGTACGCATCGTAGTGCTGCTGGTAGCTGAGACATAGTGTTCTCAGTCTACGATTCTGCGATTCCGCGGCGGGTTGTGCCGAGTGGATTTTAGCCCCAATTCGTAGGGTGTCCCGTCCAGATTACAAAGAAGACTCTGCCGGATTTTTCCAGAATTCCCGATCGGGAATTCGGTTCGAAGGATTGGGCAGAACCATTCCTTTGGTTTGCTGGACTGGATTCATGCATGTTCATCTTGGTATAGTATACCTGATCCCATTGTCTGCTAGGTAGACTCCATACTAGATCAGTCGCCTAGCTTCTGATCCGTCTTGTCCGTCGGATAGCGTAAGAAGAGCGGTTCCACGCGGGAGACGGTCTGCAACCTGGTCCTTGTTTGGTTTAAGGGTTGTGGATTTGCTCCAGAGCGGTCCATGTAATCCTTGCCACTTCCGATGGCATTATTCCCGGACTCTTGTTCCCTGACCCTTCATTCTAGGAGTTATCCTAGTCTAGCTAGCTAGGACTGGTAGTTGTCCTATGTATCGAGATTTGTGATTTGGGATATATCTGAGGATTGAGTATCATGGAGAGTATGATCTCGAGAGTATTGATTGATAGACTCACGTGGACTCTTGGATAGTATTGCTATTTCTTTTGATGATGCTCTAATTCGATCGGACATGATTATGTAGATCTTGGATTCTGAGGATCGCGAATATTTCGTGGAACGAGGAGAATATCGAGGATATTATTATATGATTTTTACTCGACTTCCCAAATGCCCAAAACCTGGTACCTTTGTGTATTCCGGTAGTTGGGGAAAACCTGGTTTGATTGCTATGTCTTGGTAGTTAGAGGGGCTCGTTTTCTAGTGGCTTGTGATCATTGACTTGGAGGATTCTTGTGAGCCAGAGGGCCTAGCATTGTTATGGCGATGAGCTTGGTATTTGGTGGTTGTCTTTATTGACGTGATATTCACTCCATCATGGATGGGAGACTCTTGATAGATTGATCTGGTGGATGGAACAACTTGAGGATTTGAGCTGTAGGCTCCCATATATACTTGACATGTTATTGTAGTAGAGATCTCGACCTTGTACTTGACCTGATATCCATGCCACGATGTGGGCAGATGACTCCATGTGATTGATAGAATTGACCCCGACTTGACTTGACTACTTATAACCGATCCATGATTCCAGTTTACCCTTGAGGTACTGGCCTTGACCTTGCACTGTTGTGCTCCTTGTCTACTGGCATCTTGAGGTTCTACCTGATTTTATGGTACTGTAGTGCCATCCTGATATCCCAGCCATATCACACGATAACCTGGACCTGTCTTGATTCTTGATTAGTGGCCCGTAGAGGTGCACTCCTGACTAGCACTCTGGACTTGACAGTAAACCTGGCATGTATACTCTTGATTCTTGATAGTGTCCCGTGGTGGCGCACTCCTGACTAGTACTCTCGACATGACATGTTTATCTTGACCGCTGTTGCGACAGCCAGTCCTGACTTGCTAGGTATGACCTTGTCTTGACACCGTGGTTGACTTTCCTGATTGTGCTTGTACAAACTACCTGTCTCGTCTTGCATCATGTCTAGGACATGGATTCCTGGTTACCACGGTCAGGAATTCGTAATGAATCTGACTAGGCTAACAACTAGATGGATCAAATAGCTCATATAGATCGAGGTATTCCGGCTACAGGCAATCCCGTTATCTGGGCGCTCATGTGGACTTGTAGCCTGCCGTCGAGTAGGGCACATTTCCAGCCCGCTGTCATGTGGGGCACCCCTCCAGCTTGCTATTAGGGTACATTTGTCTCCTGGGCGATGTACCCACCATATATATTTGTCCTGGATAACCTGGATAGTCTGCAGGGCTGTTGGCTATAGGAATACCTCAACTGCATCTTGTTAGTAATTAGGCCTGTGATAACCCTAATTAGCTAATAATAGCAAGCCGTAGGCATTGTGTGACCGCTTGTCCTTCTGTGTTGATTGGCTTGTTGCCTGCTAGCCAGCTGATATTGATTTCCAGCTGGCAGAGCAGGTGTTAGTGGATGCTAGGGAGATTGTGATTGTGTTAGCTTCACTATACTTGTGAATTGTTATCGTGCGTTGGTACCGCACGATCCTTACCTTTATTTACTGTTTTTAGATGTTTTCTTGTCATATTTTATCCTGCTAGTTTTTTTCGCCCGTCCTTGAGCCTTCCTTTCTGGTACTTGCTGCGGTTGGCCTGACCAACCCTGGATTGTTCCCAGATTATCTGAGACCGACCCGGTGGATCTTCCAGACTTGACTTGGAGGGTGTGCTTCAGTTCCAGACCATGTTAGGAACTGTGGGAAGGTATACTTGTCTACATTTTATTCTGTACTGTAGATTCCAGATTTTCATATGAGTATTTCCTTTTTCATATGATTATCTCTCTTGATATTGTTTCATTGTGATACCTGTGGATATGAGATCGGATTTAGGCCATAAATTGATTGCATGCTAGGATACCCAACCAGACTGGACAGCCGTCATCACCGTATAGCGTATTCGTACCTTATACGGTGTAGCTGGCGTGCACGTCCCCGTATTCCGGAACTGGGGCATGACAGCGGCAGTACAAAAATTTTAAATACCATGAACCTAGAGGTACGTACCTTAGTCAAGGACTCTGTGATTATTGTAGCCTTGCTCACTAGCATGATGAAGACTCTGGACAACATGATTTTGGACAGACGCATATGATTAACAGATTGTATCTTGAGAAGGTTTAAACGTCATACCCTTTTTATTGTTATAAATGACTTAGGAGTAGGGATATTTAGTTTTGTAGAGCTTATTCATAGGTAGTTCCTTCGTAGTATAATGGTATGATGACTTGTAGAGTGTCTGTACCCTAGAGGTGATAGTTAGCATTGGTGTTAGAATAGTAACCCATTGCAGATAATTCTCCTGTTATCTAATACCAACCAGTTACACATAGGATGTTAGTATGCCTTACAGCCTTGTGATTTATTACTACTTTTCCTTACCTTTTCCAGTGAGGCACCCATGACCAGAGCCTGTCTTTGAGTATAGTTGTAGTTTACCTAAGACCGAGAGGTCTATTTGCATAGATAGATTGCAGATGATATTGGCATATGGGATATAGGTTAGTTGGTATCTATAGGCCATTGTTGTATAGGGTTATAAACATGTTGTTTAGCCTATACTTGGTTCAGTTTTCCATTTTAGTTAAGTTCTCTTCGTGTTGAGTTCCTTATGTTGATCACCTTTATAGGCAGTGTACAGACCCTTAACTAGATACCATGTCCCCTTGATTCAGACCATTCATCCTTAGCCTAGTTCTAAGCATTGTTTCA
>JANAVB010035157.1:0-60831 GCA_029216955.1 Iris pallida
TCTTTATCGCCGATGCGCATGGACTTCTGTCCTGATGATGCGCTGAGGTTATTCCGCCGACGCGCATGGGTTTAGACCCTGATTATGTGCCGAGGTTTTACTGCTGACGCGCATGGGTTTAAACCCTGATGATGCGCCGAAGCTTCCCTGCTGAGGCGCACGGGTTTGGACCCTGATGATGCACCGAAGCTTCACTGCTAACGCGTATGGGTTTAAACCCTGATGATGAGCTGAAGCTTCCCTGCTGAGGCGCACGGGTTTGGACCCCGATGATGCGCCGAAGCTTTACTGCTGACGCGCATGGGTTTAAACCCTGATGATGCGCCAGGCTGTTTGAGACCCCAATATTTTATCTTCTTAAGGCTTTGTCTGACTTTTGTTTTTGCTGTGTTAGTGTCGATGACTATCCTTTGCTGAATGAAGTCCTTCTGGATGCTTCTCTTTGCCAAATGGGAGTTGATTTCGACGAGGAGGTTATTAACCCCGCGAAGGTTGCTATCCTACTGAATCAGTCTTCCGAGAGACTGTTGCAAATCCGGGATCAGTCGCCTGTTTTCCACCAGAGTATGATGGAGAGCGGCAAACTAAAATCCGCCGAGTCTGAGGATGTGACTTTTTTGAAACCTGTCTTTCTATTTGGTGACCGCTTGACCTCCACCGAGGCAAAGGTTCTGAAGATCAAGGAAGACTGGTTTTCTCTGCGAAAGGCATGGTCCTGTACATACGACAACTTGAACGCCAATTACCGCTGACGGCTTTCTACCGTTTGGCTTCCAAGAGAAGGATGTCATGGTAACTTACTCCTTCTCAAGGAGGGCAGTGGGGGGTACCCTTTCGATTGATGTTATCTTGAATCAAAGGGATACCTTAGCCGCCCGCGAGCCGGGCCCTCGTTTAGTTGTCGAACTTTGCGCCCTGGGAGCCTTTATAGTGAGGTCCCTAATGACACCTTTGCCTTTGGTGCTTTGACCTTTGCAAATCGGATGTTAACGTCAAAGGTTATGTATCCGAAAGGTGGCTTTAGGGTTGAAGGTTGGTGTCACCACGTGCCGAAGTGGGACGAGTTGACCCTTTGGGTATTGTCGAAGTTCAAGACTGAGCTTAAAGAGATTGGGCTAACGGCCGCTATCCGTGCCATACAGGCCAGCGTGGATCTCAACAAGCATACGTTTCTTGCACTCTTGGAAATGTTCAATACCCAGACTGGCACTTTCTTTACTCCAGTGGGAGAGTTGGGATTGGCTCTCCATGAGATGTACGAGGTGTCCAAGCTTCCCTGGGGCTCGAAACCGTACAAGGAATATTTTTCGACAAATAAAAAGATCCTGGTTCTGGAAAAGAAGGACACGGAGATGATGGCGTCTTCAAAGAGGTGGCGACCCATCATTATCTGCTGCAACGGAAGGACAAAGGCAAGTCACAGCCTCATGTGACTACTTGGAGGGATTGTCTTCAAGCAAGACCTGGCGGACTCTACGAAGGTTCGGTTTACGGCTCCATAGGGATTGAAGCCCGCAGAAGTAACCTCCGAAATGAGCCGACTAGGCGAAAAAGCTCGTTCAAATGAGAGTGGCGAGGATGTATACAACTGTTTCTGGCATTGCGTGCACCGGATGTCATCCAAGGCAATGTTGACTGCGTACTTGATGATATGGCTCCGGGACTGTATTCTCAGGTGGGTCAGGCTCTGTGGAGAGGATGAACCGGAACCTCATTTTGCCAGCAGTGAAGCTGGCTTTTGGTCGCCCTTTGGCTCTCCTCCCCGCGATGGTTGTAATCTGCTGCGGGGTTTGAGGGATTTCGCGGATGACGTGGTCCATGGGAGAGGCAGGAAAGACAACTTTCCCTGCGCTGAGCTACCATTCCATTATCTGATGGGATGGTTGATTCTGCATCACCCGAACGTGATGAGTCCGGGTCCTCAAGACGATCACGCTGGAGGTGACGCCTTTATCCGCCGCTTCTACAAGAGGAAGTGGCTGACACCGCGTCCCTGTCTGTAGGAGAGTCTTGTCTTATCTTCAGGGGTGGGAGATTGTCAAGGTCAGTCCTATTTTCAAAGATTTCGAGGCTGACCAAGATTTGGAAGACTCTGGTGAGGATGCGATCACTCTGCCGAAATGGGGGTTTCGTTGGTTGCAGAGTATTCGGCCTTCCTACTTGGTCTACCGAAACCAGAATAAGTGTTATCTGGAGCCATATCTGCCAAGCCGGTTTGCTCGCCAGTTTGGTTACACCCAGCTAATGTTACGGAACCCCAGTAACAGTCTGGGGTTTGCTGGAAGTTTGCTCGATGGAGCTCGGGGTTGGCAATATTACAATGTCGGGTGCACTGGGGTTCGTTTTAATACACCAGTTCACAACCCTCGGCCACAGATCCTGTATTCGGCCGTTAAGCTGTATTACGCCATAAATACTGTGCCTCTGATTACGATAGGCAGACTAGTTTCATCGTTGGAACTCAGCTAGAGGCTACGAAAAACATGATGGCGGCGGCCCGGTCATATCGTCCACCAGAGTTGGCGGGATATCGGGCTGCTACTGCAGCATCAACGGGAGGCACTCAAAAAGATCCCCAGCTGGGAAGAGGCGGGCTGACGCGAAAGCCGGTTCATTTGCACCAAAAAGATCGAAAAAAATGACGACTCCAAAGGCTACGGGAGTGCCGCCTGTAACGCCAATGGAATCAGTTCCTGCTGAGGTAAAGACGTTCTCCATAATCTGGCCCCTTCTGTCATTTTTGTGACATATGCTTTTCTTTTGTAGGAACCGTTGAAAAGGAGATCCCGAACTCCAAAATCGGGTGCCAGCAGACCAAAGGAGGTGGCGAGCTCATTTGAAGAGCGTATTCCTCCGATTGTGATGTCTACCGTGGAGGTGAATCCGGACGATGTCGTTCCTGCAGAGATTTTAGTATCTCCAGACTATGTTGGAAGGGAAGCTGAGGTTGAAGCATTTCTCGGGAGGGTGCAAGCTGAAGTAGGGGCCTTTGACATTGAGGACCCAGCAGATAAGGGGCTTCCGGATGAGGAAGTGGAGTGGAGTTCGTCGTCTTCAGATGACGTTCCTCCAGAGATGAGTTAGCCTGTTGCGGGAGCAACAGACATGATCGAAACAGAGGAGAGGGCTGATTCCCCTCCTTGTCATGATGAGGGGAGGTCGGCTGTATCATTGTCGAGCCCTACTCCAGACTCAACAGCGGAGGCTGAGGTGGCTGCCGACCAGGAGGCAGCGACAGATTCTATCCACGCGGAGGGATTTGATAAGGAAGGTAAGACTCGTCCGCCGAGCCTGACCCGAGGAGCCGAGTCAGGAAACAAGTGCTGATCTTGCTGCCTTGACAGAGGGGGAAGGTCCCTTTGCGGCCTGACAGTGTCTTGGAGATGGAGGAGATAGCTCCTGACGTTGGTGGTCCCTCCGAGCTTAGGAAGGGTAAGGGTTTGCTGGAACCCCCCGTTGCTCCTTCCACTTGGGGTACGATATCGATGCCCCTCTCGGCTCCTTCCACTCTTTTGGCTCCTCGGGCCAGTGGTGAAGTTCAAGCCACTGTTTAGGGGGAGTCCGTTGATGTCAAGGTTTCAGCCTTGCAGATCAGAGCCGCGGGTCTTTGTAGAAGCATAGAATTTCAGAACCAGAAATCCTATGCGCCTAACATTACATGCGCCAGGAAGCTCAGATGAAGCACTGGACACAGCAAACGGCAAAATCTTAGACATTAAAAGAAGATTTTTATTTCATATAAAAGTCTATTACATGTCTAAAAAATGGTTGTACAAAGGAGAACTTCTACAAAAAGAAAAGACCCTAAGTCTAAAGCCAGGCGCAGCAACCACCATGCGCTCTCAAACAGGCGCATCTCTTCGGCGTCTCAGTTTGGCACATCACTTCAGCGTCTCAGCCAGGTGCATCCCTTCAGCAGCTCAGTTATGTGCCGTCCTTCAGCGTCTCAGTCAGGCGCATTTCTTCGGCGTCTCAGTCAGGCGCATCTCTTCAAGAGCCTCAGTTATGTGCATCATGAAGTCTCAACATATGCGTCTTACCTCGATCCGATCAAATGCTTTGACTAATGAAGTATTTATTGAGCAGAACGAGGGTAGACAATCAACCCCCTAGCTGGAGGAAAGCTCTCCAAAGCCCAAAGGAAGAGAAAGCACCGCTATTGACCCGCGGCAAAAGGAGGCTTTCAACACAACCAGAATGGGCAACACCCACTCTGACAGAGGAAAGAGACTCCAAAGCCGGGGCACCGTAATTCCGATCTGCGGCTCTTCCAGCATAACAGAGACGAGGCTCGAGCATCCCGATCTTTGGATGCAACAGGCACCTTCCGCCTGCCTCAGAAGCCCTCGACTCCGACTTTTGGATGTAACAGTCACCTTCAAGTGCATAAATGAAGACAATATGTCGCATCTTCATTTGGGAACATCTCGTCAACAGAATGTGCTCGAGCGAACAAGTTATTTTGGGAGGATATGAGAGAACGAGAGACCAACTCTCTCCTTGCCATTATTTATAGGCCGGGCAAATCAAACCCATGCGCCAAGTGGCGGGCTCCCCGAATCCCGTATAATGAATTTGCATTAATGGTGATGAACCTGACGCTTCGAATTCAGCCAAGTCAAAACGGCTATTTAAAGCACTTGAAGAACGTAACAGTCGGGCCAATAAAGACGTGTCATGCAAACGGATGCGCCGGTCAGACCGCGCATCATACTGACGCGCCCACCAGCACCAAGCGCCTTGTAAGGATGCGCCCATACGTCTCCATGCGCCTAGTGGAACGCAGATCAATGCGCCTACTCAACAGACCATCACCCGTCAAAGAAAACTGAAGTCTGACACGACAGCGGCCAGTCTCCGAGGATTGAATAATTGACAGCTTTTCAGAAGATGAAGTGTCACTGATGTCGGCATCATTACTTCCGTCCGGCGATTACAAGCCACGTGGCCGCCCAACCATTTGCATGCGCCCCCGCAGCCATGCGCCCAAATCTCTGCATGCGCCTCGGACTTTCCTCTGATCCCTAAAGACAAAGGTCAATTCACTACTGAAGCCTCGCATGCGCCTCAAAAGCCATACGCCCAAACTGGTTCGTGACTCCTAAAGGTTACAAGCTAAAGTCTCCTCATGCGCCCAATCCTAGGCGCATCCTATTAGATTACTCTCCACCAAATTCAAGATCTTTGAGCAACGGATACGCGCCACATGTCCCTTGACTCAGTTCAGCCGTTAAAGGGGTACTAATCACCCAAGATCTCAGCAACCGAAAGATCTTCTCCACTGCTACGTGTTAGCTCTGTCGTAGCCCACAAATGCAACGAGAAGAGTTCAACTCCTCAATCCGAGTGCGCCGCCCGTGTGCCTCCATCAGCAATCACCATGTGGCATCCCCACAAACTGGCGCATCCTACATATGCGCATGAGCAGCCACCCTGCAGAATATAAATAGAGGGATCATTTTCTTCTGACAGAGCCACAGACCTACGAACACACACAGAGAGACAGATACCGACACTTAACTTCTTCTTCTTCTCCGTAAGCTCCAGCACCCAGAGCAACTCAGACCTTCAGAGAAACGATAACTGTCGTCAGATCTTCAACGGAGTCAACGCATTACCACTCGCTCCATCGGCACAAGGGACCCAGATAAACAAAAGTGTTCTCCTAGGACTACGTCTAAGTCCTACATTGTAACACTGTACTGTTTGTAATTAAAATTTGCAATAAAAAGATTTTAATGGCAAACAAGCTGGTGACTCTGCTGGGGAACTCTTTCTCCTCCACCGAGAAAGCTGTATCGCAATCCGAGGACGTGAAGGTGGGCTCCTCCCACAAGACGCTGGTCGTACATCTCAATTAACAGGCGTATGAGGAGTTCATCTCTGAAGGTAGCGCAAGTCCTTCGAAGCGGCTGCCAAAGCCGAAGAAGACTCGCCAAGTCTGGGTGCGCAAAGTCGAGGCCCCTGGCACCACTACTGAAGGGGATGCACCGATACGTCCACCCTTCTCGCTGACGACCTCAGCAACCAGGATGCGCCCACCTGTGCCGCGCATCTCTCGAAAAAGTGTGGTATTGGCCACATTCTCCAGCCATCTCCTTCACAGACAAGGAAGATGCGCCGACGAGTAAGGGTGCAGCTAATGCCCTGCGCATCACCTCTGATGTGCCACATAAGGCCTCTGTCTTTGACAGACTCACTGGCTGTTGTGGCGAGGAGAATTTGGACTCTGAGTACTATGCACCCCAGCGGGCAGGTACGAAGAAGTCCAAGGCGGCACAGGCCACGCGCCTCAAACGTGCTATGCTAACGGCAAACCAGAAGCATGCGCTCACAATCATGCGTGCTACTGATAGTAAGCTGTACAAGGCTGACTCGGGTGCTTCTGCACTAGAAACGAGCCGACCTTCAAAGTCCTAGTCTCACTTGGGCGCATCTGCTGCGTTTGTCAGTCCCTGTTTTTCAAAATTTAATTTAATTAGTATTAATTAGTTGCTAATGACACGTTTAGCTTTAAAATAATTTATTATGATTTTTAGGAATTTTCTAGAATTTTTAAATAGTTTTTAAGTTAAAATATATCAATTTGTAATTAATTAAATTGTTTTAATATCATTATGTAATATTTAAATTTGTGTTAATATCATTTTGTAATACTTAGATTTGTTTTAATGCTAGTTTGTAATTAAATGAATTATTTTAATTGTAATTTGTAATTAATTAAATTGTTTTATTTCGGGTTGCAAATTATTATTTGTATTTAGTTAGGTTTGGGACCTATTTGTAAAATCCTAGATTCTAGGGACCTTATTGCTAAAACCTCTTTCACCCACTCCTCGACGACCCGGCCAGCTGCTGACGACCGGCCAGCTGCCCCGCGTTTCCCGGCCGACTCTAAACCCTAGCCGACCTAAAAACCCCTATAAATATCCCTCCGTCCAAAACCCTAATCCTAGCTCACCGTCGACGACCCCGAACCCCCCTTTCTTCCCCGACGAGACCTAACCCTAACCCTAACTCCGGCGGACCACAGCGCCACCTCCCCATCAAACGATCACCCCATCCACCACCACCATTCGACGCGCCTCATCAAGGCGAACGCACCGCCGCCTGAGCGCCATGCCACGACGCCCCTAGCCGCCGCCAGCACGCTCGAACCCACCACGCTCGTCGGACACGTGAGTAACAACTTCAAACTGTGTCGTGCGTGTCTCGTGCACCATATATGACTCGCCGTGTCCTGACGAACGTGATGGTGAGTCTGGACACGTAAAATTAGACCCGTGCGTGTCGTGCTTAGCACGGACATAGACTCATGTGTCCTTAACTGTCAGGACACAGAGTTTGTTTTATCGGGTTTAAAACCCGTTAACTTAAACCAAAATAAATCTAAACTAAACCCTACCCCTAATAGCAGAGGGCTGATCCCCTGGCCAGCCCGACTGAGCCCGAGAACCCGACCCCTCTAGGCCGAGTTCGAACCCCCCTGCTGTTTATTTTATTTTCCTTTTCTTTTTTTTTGTTTCTTTTGTTTTATTTTATTTATATATATATGTATATATGTATACATGTATAGTATATATATATATATATATATATATATATTATATATTATATAGATATATATATATATTTTTTTTTTTTTTTCTTTATATATATATATATATATATATATATATATATAATATATATATATATATATATATATATATATATATATAATATATATATATAAATTATGTATATACTGATATATATATATATATACTGTATTTGTAATATATATATATATATATATATATATATTTTATATAGTACTTTATTATATTATATGTGTGTGTGTGTGTGTATTATATATATATATATATATATAATATATATATATATATATATATATATATATATATATATATATATAGATATATATATAGATATGTTCATGTGTATATATTATTTATATATATATTAATATATGTATACAAAATTTGTATATATATATATATATATTATATATATATATATATATATATATATATATATATATATACAAATTTGTACATATATATATATATAGATATATAGATATATATATTATTATAATATATAATATTATTATATATATATATATTTATAGTTAAGTATTTTTATATAATATATGTATATTTATATATGTATATATATATTATATATATATATATATTAGATATATATATATATAATCTATAATATATATATATAATAGATATATATATATATATATATATATATAATATATTCTATATATATATATATATATATATTTATATATAATTATATATATATATTATATATAATATATATTATATATAATATATATATATTTTATATATATATATATATTATATATATATATAAATATATAATATATATATATATATATATATAATCTAGATAGTCTATATATTTATAATATATTTTAAATTCTACCTTGCACAAAATATTGTTATGTAGAATTCACAAGATTATTTTATTAATATTTTGTGACTTGTATTTTTACCACTTTAAAAATATATTATTATTTTAATTCCTGTATTTTTAATTGTTATGGCCATTGCTGTCCAAACCTAGCATGGGTTTTTGGGCCCAATTATGTCTAATACATTCAGAGTCTGTACAGTCATATTGGACTTGATTCATGGCTCTGGGTCCTGTATCTAGACTTCGGTTCAATTCGAATACATGGACAAAAATAGTAAATAATTAATAATTATTTTCCAGAAACTGTTGCTTGCTGTTTTTGAATTTTTATATATGTTTTAAATGCTGTCAAAATTTGGAAAAACTATATTTGAGTACTTTGTTAATTTAGATTTATTATAATTTTTTCAGCATTTATTAATTGATGTTGGTAATTTATAAAATAGAAAAACAGAACTCATTTTTAGTATATTTATGTTTGCTGATTTTTAATAAATATTTATGAGGGTTTATAAATTCCAAAAAAATAGTATAAATTTCTATAATTAACAAGGATCATTATGGTACTTTATTTTATGTAAAATGGAGCTTTTTGTCTATCTCAAAATTTTTAGATCATAGTGTACAGTTTGATTTAATTATGGCATAATTACGACTTGCCACTTTTTGTGTTATTTTGAGTTATAGCCGTATGGAACCTCACCCTGCACTAGTATAAAGACCCTAGAAAGTTAGTTTGAGTATTGTGTCACCCCACGTTGGTCTCCTATGCTAAAGTTACCGTTTGGCTAAGTGTCCAGTTAGAAAGTCGTATTGCACCACCAGCGTCGTAGTGTTTAACTTAGTAAAAAACTAAGTTTATGTATTTATTTCTACAGTGACGAGTTACCAGGTATTTATAGCATTTTATCGCTGCTTTGCTTTGCAAGAGGCAAGTACTGTCTACAAACTTTACATACTGTTATAAACAATAAACTGTGATTTACCAACCATGATAAATGCTGATCCTTGGGGTAGCAAGTTAAAATTTTGCATGTTGTATTACTTTCAGTCTCTGCCATGTTTAGGACAGCTTTCATATCTATCACATGTTTAAATAACGGTTAAGGAGAAACTGCTAGTAGTGTACGTGAACATAACCCCCTTCTCGTATGTATTTACCGCGCACGGTAACATTCTATATGTAACTTTGCCGTATGTTGATCTCGCTTGTGTATAGATATACACCGATGTCGTTCGTACACGTATGTGCATGCCAGAAAAACTTGATATGTGCCGCTGTACATCCTATTCACCTATTGACCGATTCACGTACATACTACGGTTTTAAACTTTTAAACTATATGTTGTCATTTCTAAAAGAACCAATTAAACCATGATATGACATGATTCCAGTTTATTATATTTCTGTTCATGCTTCGTATATTTAGTTTGCTAGAATCAGTACTTGCTTCCGTCCTGACAGGATAACGTTGTAGGTATTCTTACTGATGAGGAGTTGCTCTGTGACCCATATTATGGAGTTACTGCAGAGGACCAGGCTTTGTCTTGCAGGATGTACCTGCGGGGAACCTCGTCTAGTTTGTGTAGTTGCTCGAGATATTTAGTGTAGTCATGTATTAGACTACGTATTTTATAACTGGACCTGTATCCAGTTTTACATTTCGGACTTGTACTTGGACTTATTATTATATTAGACGACTTTTGTGTTTGGAGCATCTATAACTTTTATTTACTTATAGAACTGTTAGCACATTTAGTCTTATCTTGTTACTTCTAGAACAGCTTACTACGCTTTATCTCAAGCGTAGGCTGGACATGACTCGGCCCGGCACAACATTTGGGTAGCGGGTCGTGACATATTTTAGTGGTGGCCCATGCAGGTCCAGACTAAATTGTTTGGTTACGTTATTGTACCAAACATGCCTGTAATTAGGAACTTAAGGTAATTAGACAACATTAGAAATGATGCTTAGAACACCTAGAGGAATACTAGGATTGCAACATAGGAAATACGTCACATGTTTGCTATTATAAATTAGATTTTCTTGTCTATGATTGTTTACTTTAAAGAGTCCTTATAAGTCCTTTTATTTTATTTTAGATGGTGCTTACTCGTTCATCCCAGTATGTCACACCTGAGAATGGCACACTTCTTATCCAGTCAGCTGACCAGTTGACCGATATACTTCCATCTCCACCAACCATATTCCTCCACTCCACAGATCCACAAACCAGATGCCTCCACCACCTTCCACATTACAGTCCCAGCAGGAACCGATACTCCCTCCACACTACTACTATACCTACCCAGGCTTCCGTCACACTCGACGGAAACCAACTACTCACTCTGATCCAGGGGTTCCTAACAACCCATCAGGAGCAGACTACCCTACTCTGCCAGAGCATGGAGAGTTCTGAGGAACGTACCGTGGTCCCACCACCTGTAGAGCCATGGCGAGAGCGGGAACAATCAAGGACTTCATGGGTCTGAACCCCAAGGAGTTCTTAGGGACTAAGGGCATAGTTGTAGCAGATGACTGGCTAGACTCGGTAGAGAGGAAGCTCCTTGGAGCTAGGTTGCCGGAATGACCTCCAGTCGAGGCAGCGGGGTTTCTGCTGACAGACTTGGCAGGAGTTTGGTTCCGAAATAAGCCGCTATTTGTGAGAGGAAGGGCCACTTGCGATCAGTTGAAGACCCAGTTCAAGAAGAAATTCTTTCTCGACCGCTAGAGTAGCCATGGGGCTACGATTCCAGAACATCCAGCAGGGAAACCGTTTTGTCGACAAGTATGCGGCAGAGTTTAGTTGCCTGAGCCGTTTCGCTCCTAGTCTGTTTGCAGACTCTACTACCAGAGCCTAGAGTTGGCCCGGAGCATAGAGGAGCATCTTCAGTCTTGCAAGAGGCGGCTTTCTTACACCTCGAGGGACGTCCAAGCGTCAGACTTTCCAGCAGATAGCACCGATGTCGTACCAGCAGACTTACCGTCCCCATATACCACATCATCCGACCCCTGCCAGTTAGAGCCCGGGACCCCGGCAACAGCAGAAGGGAACTTTGTGTACATTCTGTAGTAGGGTAGGCCATGACGCTTTCATTTGTAGAAAGAGGTTGGGACAGTGTTTAGCTTGTGGGTCTGTCACCCATCAGCTTTGGAGCTGTCCAGTAGACGGGATCTAGAGGGCCGCTTCCGACTCAGAAGCCGAGGTTTGGGCAACATCTGCAGCAGCAGAAGGGACCTCAGCGGAAGACTTATAGCCTAGCAGATAAGCGAAGCCGGAGCAGGTTTCGGAGCCAGATTACTTGGCTGACATCATTACAGGTCATGTTTATTTGTATACTTTTCTAGCTCTATGCTTGTTTGATTCTGGTGCATCTCATAGCTTCCTGTCATTAGAGTTTATGCATAAACACCATCTAGTAGCTACATCTACGAGGAGATGAGTAGAGTAAGACGGAAGGCAGACCAGTGCCTATTAGAGCTATCTATAGATGCTATTACTATAGCCGAGAAGAGTTCAGGGGACGATTCTTTGTGATGCCACTCCCCGGTTATGATATCATATTGGGGATGGACTGGCTTATTATGCCCTGCAGCTATAGACTGTCATGAGGGTAGTATTCTGTTCAGTCCCCCAGGTACAGCACCATTCAGTGCAGGAGGACGGGGAGATCAGCCTAGAGCTGAACTGTTGTGCGACAGTTGGGGAATTAGCACGCCACACCCTATCATTAGGGAGTTTATGGATGTATTCCAGAGGATCTTTCAGGACTTTTGCCTGACAGAGATGTGGAGTTCACTATAGATTTAGTACGGGTTCATCACCAGTATCTCAGGCTTGCTATAGAGTGAACCCCAAGGAGGCGTAGAGATGAAGGAGCCAGATTGATGACCTATTGAAAAAGGGTTTCATTCGATCTAATGCTTCTTCATGGGGAGCGCCAGTGCTCTTTGTGCCCAAGAAGGATGGTACAGTTCGGTTGTGTATTGACTACCGGGCGTTGAATGCCATCACCATTAGAACAAATATCCTCTGTCCAGGATAAATGATTTATTCGACCAGTTGAGTGGGGCAAAAGTGTTTCATGATAGATTTGAGATCCGGGTACACCAGGTGAAGGTCAGGGCAGCAAATCCAGAAGACGACATTCAACACGAAGACGGGCAGTACGAGTTTCTGGGTGATGCCATTTGGTCTCACAAATGCGCCAGCTTCTTTATGAATTTGATGAATAAGACATTTCACCATATTTGGATAAGTTCGTCGTAGTATTCATCGACGATATCTGATATACTCGAAGATGCAGGAGGAGCATGCAGAGCACTTGCGGACAGTTTTGGAGATTCTGAGGCAGGAGAGGTGTTTGCCAAATTGTCGAAGTGCGAGTTTTTTTAGACCGAGGGAGTTTCTCTGCCATGTAGTTACTGGAGAGGAAATCTCGGTGGATCCCAGGAAGATTGCTGCAGTTAAGACATGGAAGGCTCCGACGTCAGTTTCAGAGATCATGAGCTTTTTGGGTTTAGCAGGCTATATAGGAAGTTCGTCCAGGACTTTGCTAGGATAGCTGAACCCATGACGAAGGTGACGCGGAAGGACGCAGAGTACATCTGGTCAGAGGATGCCAGGAAACGTTTGAGGAGCTGAAGAGGAGGCTGACGACCGCTCCAGTTCTGACATTACCTTCAGGATCTGGAGGTTTTACCTATACAGCAATATTTCGGAAAAGGGACTAGGATGTGTCCTACAGCAGCATGAAAAAGTGATTGCTTATGTATCTAGGCAATAACAGACTCATGAGCGGAACTATCCTACCATGACCTAGAGTTAGCTGCGGTGATCTTTGCACTCAAGTTATGGAAACATTACTTATACGGAGAGCGTATGGAAATCTTTACTGACCACAAGAGCTTGAAGTATGTGTCCACGCAGAAAGAGCTGAACATGAGGCAAAGACGATGGTTGGAGTTGATGAAGGACTTCGACATCGATTTACAGTATCACCCCGGAAAGGCAAATGTAGTGGCGGATGCGCTGAGCAGGCATCCGATGGCATGGTATCTGATGATAGATCGGCATTTACGGAAAGATCTGGAGAAGCTCGGTATCGAGATAGTTCGGCCAGGATCAGTGATACAGATGATGGTGCTTGACATACAGTCAGGTTTGATGGAGCAGATCAGGGAGGCACAGTCTACAGATGAGAGCCTTCGCAGACTTCGGGCCCAGGCTTTAGCTGGATTGCTGGATGATTTCACCGTAGCAGAGTATGGGTCCTTGAGACATGGCAGCCGATTGTGCGTGCCGAAGGGAGAGCTGGCAGAGGCAGTCTTGCAGAAGACGTACCGATCAAGATATCATTCACCCTGGTGCTAACAAGATGTACCGTGACTTACGGGAACATCTTTGGTGGCACGGGATGAAGAGAGATGTATCACGTTTATTTCGAGATTCCTAGTTTGCCAGCAGGTCAAGGCGGAGCGCCAGAGGCCAGTTGGTCTATTGCAACCGTTACCCATTCCCAAGTAGAAGTGGAAACATATTACGATGGACTTCGTCTCAGGGCTTCCTCGTTCCCAAGGAGGAAAAGATGCCATTTGGGTCATCATGGACAGGCTAACGAAGTGTGTGCACTTCATACCCTTCAAGGGGGACTGTTCATCGAGAAGTGGCGGAGGAGCTATACATGCAGCAGATAGTGCGCTTGCACGGAGTACCAGTGAGCATCGTATCGGACAGAGACAGCAGATTCACGTCCATTACTAGAGGAGCTTGCAGGAGGATTTGGACAGTCGGCTCAAGTTCAGCACGGCGTACCACCGCAGACAGATGGGCAGTCCGAGAGGACGATACAGACGCTGGAGGACATACTGAGGACTTGTGTGCTGGACTTTGGCGGATCATAGGAGAGCCATCTGTACTTGGTAGAGTTTTCATACAACAACAGCTACCAAGCCAGCATCGGTATATCTCCTTTCGAGGCACTATATGGACGACGATGCCGTACACCGCTCTTTTGGGACGATATTGGGGAGAGAGTTATGCTTGGGCCAGAGATGATCACGGATGCAGCAGAGAAGGTCAGGATGATCAGAGACAGGCTCAGAGTAGCTCAGGACAGGCAGAAACACTGGACCGATGCTAGTCACAGACCGATGGAGTTCGCAGACGGTGATATGGTACTAGTGAAGATATCACCTACTAGAGGGACGATCCGGTTCGGACGAAGAGGGAAGCTGAGCCCCAGATACATTGGGCCGTTCGAGACTTGGCAGGATTGAAGAGGTAGCTTACAGGGTTGCACTTCCACCCAACCTAGCAGGAGTTTACGATGTCTTTCACGTATCCCAGATGAGGAGATATGTTCCGGATCCCAGCCATGTGCTAGATCATTCAGAGTTGGAGATCGGACCGTGCCTTGCAGTTTCTGAGCAGCCAGTAGAGATATTAGACAAGAGGGAGAAGAGGCTGAGGAACAAGGTTATACCCTTAGCACGAGTAGCTTGGAGCCGTCACTCTCGGGTGAATCTACCTGGGAGAGGGAGTCGGACATGAGGAGAGATTCCTTACTTGTTCGACCCAACCGCTGCGAGGGAACCACCCGTTCCCGCTTGATACCTTAGAGGTTAGTTCGATCATAGCCTTAGTCATTTGTTGCATTGGTTGCTAAGTTAGAATATTGTCGGGTCTTCAATCCTTGTGAATTTCGAGAACGAAATTTTTCAAGAGGAGAAGACTTGTTAGCCCCTGTTTTCAAAATTTAATTTAATTAGTATTAGTTAGTTGCTAATGACATGTTTAGCTTTAAAATAATTATTATGATTTTTAAGAATTTTCTAGAATTTTTAAATAATTTTTAAATAGTTTTTAAGTTAAAATATATCAATTTGTAATTAATTAATTATTTTAATATTATTATGTAATATTTAAATTTGTGTTAATATCATTTTGTAATACTTAGATTTGTTTTAATGCTAGTTTGTAATTAAATGAATTGTTTAATGGTAGTTTGTAATTAATTAAATTGTTTTAGTTCGGGTTGCAAATTATTATTTGCATTTAGTTAGGTTTGGGACCTATTTGTAAAATACTAGATTCTAGGGACCTTATTGCTAAAACCCATTTCACCCACTCCTCGACGACCCCGCCAGCTGCCGACGACGGCCAGCTGCCCCGCATTTCCCGGCCGACTCTAAACCCTAGCCGACCTAAAAACCCCTATAAATATCTCCCCGTCCTAAACCCTAACCCTAGCTCACCGTCGACGACCCCGAACCCCCTTTTTTCCCCGACGAGACCTAACCCTAACCCTAACTCCGGCGGACCACAGCGCCACCTCCCATCGACGATCACCCCATCCACCACCACCATTCGACGTGCCTTATCAAGGCGAACGCAGCGCCGCCTGAGCGCCACCGCCACGACGCCCCTAGCCGCCGCCACGCTCGAACCCTCCAGCTTGCGGCCACGTGAGTAACAACTTCAAACTGTGTCGTGCGTGTCTCGTGCACACATATATGACTCGCCGTGTCCTGACGAACGTGATGGTGAGTCTAGACACGTGAAATTAGACCCATGCGTGTCGTGCTTAGCACGGACACAAGACTCATGTGTCCTTAACTGTCAGGACACAGAGTTTGTTTTATCTGGTTTAAAACCCGTTAACTTAAACCTAAATAAATCTAAACTAAACCCTACCCCTAACACGCAGAGCGGGCTGACCCCTGGCCAGCCCGACTGAGCCCGAGAACCCGACCCTCCTGGGCCGAGTTCAAACCCCTGCTGTTTATTTATTTCCTTTTTATTTTTTTTGTTTTCTTTTGTTTTATTTTATTTATATATATTTATGTATATATGTATACATGTATATATAATATATATTAATATATACTGTATATTGTATATATACTGTATTTGTATATATATATATATATATATATATATATATAATAATATATATATAATTATATATATAGATTATATATAATATATATATATTATAATATAATTGTATATGTGTTCATGTGTAAAAAAAATGTATATATGTATATATGTTCATGTGTATATATATTATATATATACTATTATATATATGTATACAATTTTGTATATATATATAGAATATATATATTATTATAATATAATATATATATATATTATATAATATAATATATATATAAAAATAAAATATATATATATATAATATATAATATATATATATATATATATATATCTATATATAATATATTATATATAGATATATATATATATATATATATATATATATATATATATATATATATTAGTAAGTATTCCTTATATAAATATATGTATATTTAATATGTATGTATATATATATATATATATATATAAAAAAAAAATATATATATCCATTATATATATAAATATCTATATATTTATATGTATATATATAAAATATTGTAGTTATATATTTATATATATATTTCAAATTCTACCTTGCACAAATATTGTTATGTAGAATTTCACAATATTATTTTATTATTTATTTTGTGACTTGTATATTTTTACCACTTTAAAAATATATTATTATTTTAATTTCTGTATTTTTAATTGTTATGACCAATTGCTGTCCAAACCTAGCATGATTTTTGGGCCCAATTGTGTCTAATACATTCAGAGTCTGTACAAGTCATATTGGACTTGATTCATGGCTCTGAGTCCTGTATCTGGACTTCGGTTCAATTCGAATACATGGACAAAAATAGTAAATAATTAAAAATATTTTCCAGAAACTATTACTTGCTATTTTGAATTTTTATATATGTTTTAAATGCTGTAAAAATCTAGAAAAAATATATTTGAATACTTTGTTAATTTAGACAATTTATTATAATTTTTCTAATATTTATTAAATGATGTTGGTATTTTATAAAAATAGGAAAACAGAACTCATTTTCAGTATATTTATGTTTGCTGATTTTTAATAAATATTTATGAGGGTTTATAAATTCCAAAAAAATTAGTATTGTTTCTATAATTAATAAGGATCATTTGGTACTTTATTTATGTAAAATGGAGCTTTTATCTATCTCAAAAATTGTTAGATCATAGTCTACAGTTTGATTTAATTATGACATAATTACGACTTGTAACTTTTTGTGTTATTTTGTGTTATAGCCGTATGGAACCTCACCCCGCACTAGTGTAAAGACCCTAGAAAGTTAGTTGAGTATTGTGTCCCCATATGGTCTCCTATGCTAAAGTCACCGTTTGGCTAGGTGTCCAGTTAGAAAGTCGTATTGCACCACTAGTGTCGTAGTGTTTATAACTTAGTATAAAAACTAAGTTTATGTATTTATTTCTACAGTGACGAGTTACCAGGCATCTATAGTATTTTTATCGCGTTTTGCTTTGCTAGAGACAAGTACTTTATACAAATTTTACATACTGCTATAAACAATAAATTGTGATTTACCAATCATGATAAATGCTGATCCTTGGGATAGCAAGTTAAAACTTTGCATGTTGTATTACTTTCAGTCTCTGCCATGTTTAGGACAGCTTTCATATCTATTATATGTTTAAATAATGGATTATGGGGAAATGCTAGTAGTGTACGTGAATATGACCCCCTTCTCCGTATGTATTTACCGTGTACGGTAACATTCTATATGTAACTTTGCCGTATGTTCTGATCTCGCATTTGTGTATGGATATACACCGATCGTTCGTGCACGTATGTGTATGCCAGAAAAACTTGATATGTGCCGCTGTACATCCTATTCACCTATTGACCGATTCACGTACATACTACGGTTTTAAACTTTTAAACTATATGTTGTCATTTCTAAAAAGAACCAATTAAACCATGATATGCCATGATTCCAGTTTATTACATTTCTGTTCATGCTTCGTATATTTAGTTTGCTAGAATCAGTACTTGCTCCCGTCTTGACAGGATAACATTGTAGGTATTCTTACTGAGGAGGAGTTGCTCTGTGACCCATATTATGGAGTTACTGCCGAGGACCAGGCTTTGTCTTGCGAGGATGTACCTGCGGGGAACCTCGTCTAGTTTTGTAGTTGTTCGGGCTATTTAGTGTAGTCATGTATTAGACTACGTATTTTATAACTGGACCTGTATCCAGTTTTACATTTCGGACTTGTACTTGGACTTATTATTATATTAGACGACTTTTGTGTTTGGAGCATCTAGGACTTTTATTTACTTATAGAATTGTTAACACATTTAGTCTTATCTTGTTACTTCTAGAACAGCTTACTACGCTTTATCTCAAGCGTAGGCTGGACATGACTCGGCCCGGCCCAACAATTTGGGTAGCGGGTCGTGACATATTTTAGTGGTGGCCCATGCAGGTCCAGACTAAATTGTTTGGTTACGTTATTGTACCAAGCATGCCTGCAATTAGGAACTTAAGTAATTAGAAAATATTAGGAATGACGCTTAGAACACCTAGAGGAATACTAGGATTGCAACATAGGAAATACGTCACATGCTTGCTATTATAAATTAGATTTTCTTGTCTATGATTGTTTACTTTAAAGAGTCCTTATAAGTCCTTTTTATTTTATTTTAGATGGTGCTTACTCGTTCATCTCAGTATGTCACACCTGAGAATGGCACACTCCCTATCCAGTCAGCTGACCAGTTGACCGATACACCTCCACCTCCACCTCCACCTACCATATTCCCCCACTCCACAGATCCATAAACCCAGATGCCTCCAACACCTGTGTTGTAGTCACCATCAACTGTTGTTACAAAACAGCAGTCCCACCACCAAGACAGTCGGTGTTCCAGCGGCTGCAATCATCAACACCTCTCCAACATCGTCTCAAGAAGAAGGTGTCAGGAAATGGAGCCAGAACTACAGGTTGCTTCTGTAATGTAGTCTCTAACTCTCCATCAATTCGGAAGGCGATGGTAGCTCCTCAACTGTGTCCTCATCCAAGAGCCAGCCAAGGAAAGACAAGACGACTGTCCTGTCCTCTGGAGTGTTTGAAGGCACTCGGAGGAGAAAGAAAACGTCCTCCAGAACATAGCTGGGGGTAGCCAAGTCCTTGCTGATCCTCCCGAAGACGAAAACGTTTTCCAGAGCACAATGAGGCTAGCCACGTCCTTCCTGAAGACGAAGATATCTCCTAAGACATAGATGGGGATAGCCAGGACGAAGCCCAGGAGAGGCAACTCCCCTACAGGAGAGTGAGGCCGAGAGTGAAGCCTCAACGATCCATCCACTTCCAGCCGTGTCATGACAGCATACATGACTGGTGGTGATGCCGAGCCAGATGCGCCGCCAGCAGACCTTGTCCAGCGCATGGATATCTTGGAGGGAGGACTCAAAACCCTCTCTGCCTCCATGTAAATACTGACTCAAGCGGTGTTCGAGATACGGTCAGCTTTGGCCAGGGCACCGTCTACTGGTCCTGACCTAGGGGCCAATAGAGAATCAAGTATACCCCTTCAACGGGTATCCTTGGATACAGATCGCCGCGAGGCACCTCGGACGTCAGAGCCATCAAATGCTCAACTCCAGGCTGTACCACCTTCCCGACTCCCAGCTCCACGAAAGACATGGTTGAGATGATCAGGGACTTACGCGAGCGCTTTAAGTCCAAGAACAGACAGGAGGAGCACAAGAAGATGGGGATCCCACAACCATACCCCCTCGAAGAATAAAGTGTTTATCCTTCCAAGTATAAACCACAGACATTGACGCCATACGATGGAAAGGACTCTCTGTGCCGCTATCTGACGTACTTCCAGTCTCAAACGGGACATCTCCGAAGGAAGACGCGCTCACCAGCATATTTGTCGGGGCGTTGAAAGAGTAGCTTACGACTGGTACTGCAGTCTCCCGACAACTCCATATCTTCCTTGACGACTTGACGCGTCTCTTCCTCGATCGTTTCTACGACGGAGGAAAGGACATGACCATGGCGTCCCTCATAGAGATACGTCAGAAGAGAAG
The DNA here is from genome assembly GCA_029216955.1 of Iris pallida. NCBI lineage: Eukaryota > Viridiplantae > Streptophyta > Magnoliopsida > Asparagales > Iridaceae > Iris > Iris pallida. Next base: position 20,433 of record JANAVB010035157.1, read on the forward strand.
GAAACAGTTAGAGCATTCATTGAACGGTTCGACAAGCCTGCTTCAGACTGCCTCCGGGCATGCCAGAACATGCACTCCTCTCCTCATGCAGCATGAACATGCTGCCTGCGATCAAACTCTGGCTCAACTACTCCTCCTCCTGACTGGAGTTCCTTGATCATCGAGGCCGAGGCAGCTGAAAAGAAGGCGTCCAATGCTCGTCTTCTGGGAGTCAGTTTCCCTGCCTTTGAGGACAAGGAAAACGGCCTGCAGCCAACAACCCTGGATGAGAGAAGAAGGTGAAACAGGCATTGACTGTCAATGCCTCCAAAGGTGCATCAGCACCCACTCAGAAGCCTCCACTTGCACCAAGGCCAAAGGAGGTTTATTCTTTCAATGACGAAGACATCCTGCAACTCTTCGAGATATTGAAACAGGGTGTAAGATCAAGTTGTCGGACCCGAAGCGTCCCAACGAGGTTGGAAAAGTGGACAATCCGAGGTACTGTCACTACCATCGGTTTGTCGGACATCCAACTAAGGACTGCTACGTCCTTAAGAACTACGTCCAGCGCATGATCAATGCGGATGTCATCTCCATCGACTACGAGGAGAAAAATGTCTCGGCCAACCTGGTATCACTCCAATTTGGCACCTTGCCACCAACTATAACACAAGATGGCGTCATCTCCATCCCAAAGGCGACAATGGAGGTGGTCAATCTACCACCTACTCGTGACAACGTGAGTGGACTCATCTCACTCACCACATCTCGGAGAGAGATCTTATGGGTTCACCCCAATCTTGTCTCCGGGGTTACTCAACCGGAGGTACACTCTGCCTCCAAGCTAAGGGCAAGAAGATCAAGTCTTATCGCATGGTCTCTTCCTCCGCGGAGGAGGCTCTTCCTGTAAAACCCGTTCGTAGCTGAACGTCCAACCCGACGAAGCTGCCGTCGAGGTGGTGCCTCCCTGTACTGCCCCTGCTGCCGAAGAAGGAGGTCCATCCAAACATCAAGCAGCCAATAAACAGAAGCATGTAGAGACCCGTTTCGACAAGCCTTTGCGATGGAAAATGCTTCGGGGCTAGCTAAGCTTCACAACTTCGATATACTGCCACAACTTGCCAGTACTCCTGCCCGTCTATCTCTGTTTGAGCTTCTTCGTCTTTCCAAGGACACTCGTAAAGCTCTCTGTGAAGCTCTGAAGGATGCTGAGTCCTTCATCAGTCAGGTCAAGCAGCCTGAAGATCTCCGACTACATGTTCGCACTGCCATTGTGCGGATGAGATTATCCCCAACATAACCTTCACCCAACAAGGCATGCTACTCAAGCACAACCGACACAACAGGCCACTGTATTATACAGGGTATGTCGGTTCCGTCAAGGTGAAGCGGATTCAGATCGATCCAGATCTTTCTCAGCATCATCCCGAAGATGCTACTCTCAACACTGGGGATCCCAATGTACCGTCTGGAAATGTCATATCGGTAACCTCCGAACCGAGGTGACTTGCTATATCGTGGACACTGACGTCAACTACAACCTCCTATTGGGTCGTCCGTGGCTGCATGAGTACATGGTGGTGCCATTACACTCCATTAATGTATGAAGTATGTGTCCACCAACGACATCATCAGGACAGAGTTCGCGGACATTGACCCTTTCAAGGGAGTCGAAGCCTACTTCACTGATTCGACCCTGTACAAGTGCCAGACGAAGGGAAGCCAATGATACTGACGATGAAGCATAAGCGACAGCAAAGCCGGACATGGAGCCAGAGATGATTCCCGATGCACCTTTGAAAATTCGACTCAAAGGGAAACCGCCTCATATGCTGCCTCCCATGACCATCAAGCTATCTGGAAAAGTACCAACTGCTCTAGGTAGAACACCTACTGAAGCTCCCTTGAAGATACGGCTCAAGGGAAAGCCGTCTCAAACATCGGCTCCCCTTGTGGCAAAACTACAGGGAAGGCACCAATCACTGAAGGCGCAGTTGAGGCACCTCTGAAGGTGCATCTTAAAGGCAAGCCTCTGCAATCATCCGTCTCATCCAAGCTGCCGGAGAAGGCCCACATAGCCCTCTCATACCCCAAGGTCAAAGCCGCGGTGGACTCTCCTGAACCAACTCCTGTACTCACAGATGAAGAGCTAGGGGAATACATATTTGCTGATGTAGATGCACCCTCTCTGGACAATATAATCACGGGGATAAAATCTTGTATTTTATCAATAATAGAGTGTCTTTCAATAATTCTAGTCTTCCATATTGGAATGCCATGTATACACTAGATAATGCTCTACGGTCGTTACAAACACAAATAACGACCGTCAATCTTGTAAATCGAGTAGTCCCGTCCAAGGGGTCTGTTTTGTAGTCCCGCCACGGAATCGAGACGAAGAATCCATCATCTTCGGCAAAGTCGAGCGTCATCAAGACCTCCACCACTCGAGCAAGAACCAGATACCGGCAGAATACAAGTCTATCGGTACACGGACAAGGCAAAGTACCTCATCCAAAAGATGGGTTACGATCTGAAAAACAACAAAGGCCTAAACTACGGCAAGGGTCGCGTCTTCCTTAGGCTCCAACACCTAAAGGAAAGCCGTATGATTACTATCATCGAACTCGACGGAGGGTAGGCTATGTCACGTCGCCGACAACTCCAGAGAGTTCGAGGCGGAAGAGGTAGAATATTCCCATTCGTCCGAAGCATCAACTTGGGATTTCGATACCAGTATCGCTCAGTCTTCAAGAAGGTGCTATCAGCCAACATGGCATCTGTACAATCTCAAGAAAATGAAGGCGAAGACCAAACGCCAGAATTCTTCGAGAAAGAACCTCGGGCTCAATGCCTAGGAGCTCAGTGGGAGTCTCGTTTTAAATTACGCGAACCCCCTACCGAAGACGATCGAGCAGATCGCCTTGGGGATGGATCTTCTTCCAAACCAATCTTATCAGCAAAAGCCTAAAAGGAAAGATCGGAATCTTTGGTCCAATTGGCTAAAGACTATATCGACGTCTTCGCCTGGTGCTATGAAGATATGCCGGGACTTGATCCTCAGATCGCGATGCATAGGCTTAACATCTTACCTGATGCCAAGCCTATAAAGCAACAAGCGAGGTTTTTGCCCTGACATCATGAACGCTATCAATCAAGAAGTGGACAAACTCTTGACCAGCGGATTTATCCGTGAAGAACAACACCCGTATTGGGTGGCCAACGTCGTCCCTGTCACCAAAAAGAATGGAAGATACGGGTCTGCATCGACTTCAGGGACCCGCTTGCCCGAAGGACGAATTCCCGCTTCCAATCACTGACGTGATGATCGACAATACATGTGGCTTCGAATGCATGTCTTTCATGGACAGATATTCGGGCAACAATCAGATCAAGATGTTTCCCGATGACGAAAATACGTTATTCAGGACACCGAAGGGGTTTTCTGCTACACAGTGATGCCCTTCGGCTTGAAGAATGCTGGTGCTACATACCAACGAGCTATGAGTACCATCTTCTATCAATATCTTCGCAAGACAGTTGAGTGCTACGTCGATGACATCGCAGTCAAGAGCCGTCTCAAAGGGGATCACCTACAAGCCTGAAGACAGTCTTCGATCTCATGCGAGGCATCAACTCAAGATGAACCCCGCTAAATCCTTCCTTGGGGTTTCTAGCGGGAAGTTCCTGGGCTTCATTATTACGGCAAAAGGCATTCATGTCAATCCCGAGAAGACCAAGGCTATCCTTGATATGGACCCTCCGAAGAACCTCGAGAACTTCGAGGCCTGCAGGGGCGTCTGGCATACATCCGAAGGTTTATAGCAAACCTTTCCGAAAGTGCCAACCCTTCACCCAGCTCATGAAGAAGGAGTCTCCTACGTCTGGACAGAAGAATGCCAGCAAGCTTTTGACGATATCAAAGCTTACTTGACGAGCCCGCCAGTCCTGGTGGCACCCGTCGCAGGCAAACCATTTCTCCTCTACGTCCGTGCCGTGGATCATTCCTCGGTGCTCTGCTGGCTCAGAACAACGATACGGGCTTCGAGCAAGCTATCTACTACCTCAACAGGAACTGATGGGCCGAACACCGGTACAACCGTTGAAAATGAGTGTCTGGCTTTGGTGTTCGCCATCCAGAAGACTTGTCATTATGTCTCTTGCCAGACAATTCATGTCATCTCCCGAGTCAATCCACTTTGGGTTCTCAAGACGAAGCCAGGATCATTGAACTCCGGCTAGCTACATGGGCGATCCTGTTACCGCCGTACAATATGGTGTTCATTCCAAAAAAGCCGTCAAGGTCAAGCTCTAGCCGGCTTTCTAGCTGCACCCCATCCAGAGCCCTAAACTCTATGAAGACATCTCGGATGAGGTCCAAGAATCAAATGTCACCGAAGAAAGCTCCGTCTGGCGGATGTTTTTCGATGGCGCTTCAAGAACAGGCTCCAAAGGCCAAATCATCACGGAGTGGGGGTAGCCTTAGTCTCCCCGATCAGCTGGTCATCCAGCGTGCTTACTCCCTTTCGAAGCCGTGCTCCAATAATATTGCCGAGTACAACGCTCTCATCATCGGACTCCAGCTGGCGTAACAGCTGGGGGTGGATCATCTGGAAGCCTACGGCGACTCAAAACTCGTCGTTAACCAGATCAGAGGGCAATACGAAGTTTGCCATGAAGATCAGGTTCCTTACAATGAAGTGGCATTGAACATTATTTCAACCTTCACCAAGTTCTTCATAGAACACGTACCCCGGTTATAAAACCTGGAGGCTGACGCTCTAGCTGGCCTCGTAGCCTCGTTGGCGGCACCCTTCGGGACTCAGCACTACGTCAGGGTAGTTGGTCGAGACTTGGTTTGTCCTAAAAACAACCTATGCTTACAAATGGCCCATACCATGTCAACAAGTGCTGGTATTAACGTCCGAGACTGGAGGTTCCCGTTCATCGACTTCGTTGTCTACGGAATTCTTCCAGAAGACCCGAAGGAAGCCGTCTCAGTCAGGAGGCGTTCCCTTCGATTCTATTACGATACAGCTACTGAAATGCTGTATCGAGGCTCCTACGATGGACTTCTCCTTCGATGCCTGTCCAACGAAGAAGCAGCCAAAGCCCTTCGAGAAGCTCATGATGGAACTTGCGGGGCTTATAAACCTGGGCCTAAGTTACAGGATCGACTGCGACGCATGGGTTACTACTGGCCAACCATGGCAGCCGACGCTGTCGACTATGCTAAGAAATACCATGCTTGCCAGCTCCATGCCGACTTCATCCATACACCATCGGAAACACTAGATCCTACGGTCGCCTCTTGGCCCTTCGAAACTTGGGGCAAGGACATTATAGGATCTATCACCCCTCCTTCATCGAGGGGACACCGCTTTATCCTAGCCATCAACGACTACTTCTCCAAATGGGCAGAAGCAGTTCCGCTGACGGAAGTGAAGAGCTCCAGGGTGATCAGCTTCATTAAGCACCATGTCATCTACCGTTTCGGGGTACCTCGGAGGATTATCCACGATAACGGTCCATAATTTATCAGCCATGTTTTCAGCAGATTCTGTGACAAGAATCGCATCCAGAACGTGGCATCGACCGTCTACAATCCGGCAGCAAACGGATTGGCCGAAGCGTTTAACAAGACTATCGTCAGGCTACTCAAAAAAGTCGTATCATCCAACAAATGCGACTGGGACGAAAAGCTCGACGAATGCCTTTGGGCCTACCGTACAGCGGTACGGACCCCGACGGACAACACACCATTCTCCTTAGTCTACGGGTGCGAAGCGGTACTGCCTCTCGAGATCCAGATACCCTCACTCCATGTAGCGATCACAAATCAACTCACAGAGGAAGATAATCAATGTCATCATCTGCGAGAACTGGAGGCACTTGACGAAAAACGTCTCCTAGCTCAACAGCGTATCGAACTCTATCAAGCCCGTATATCACAGACTTTCAACAAGAAGGTCAAGCATAGGACTTTCTGTCAACCCCTTGACCAATTTTATCCTCGTATATTTTTTTATATTTATTTATTATTATTTTTAGCATTTAAATTGTCCCATACCTTGTTATGTATTATATTGGTTTATTTATAAACCATATGAGGACCAATTGGTAATAATAGGAATTGCAGGGACCTAAGGAAAGGGGCTGAGATTTAAATTCTCAACTGCCTCCTAAAATGAGCCCTGAGCCTATTTTGAATTCAAAACCTGTGTTAACCCGACTACCCACCCTGCTTCCAATATAATTTGAACCTAGGTAAATTCGATCTCTTCTAATCCCTTTGAGATTAGGATCGATCAATTCCCTTCGAACCTAAGTTTTGCAATGAGCTGATCTCAGAGAACAACTCAAATTCAAATATGAATTATTTGTTCGGCCAAATCAAATTCCTCCCTACTCACCTTCAAATAGAAGGATACACCTAATCCTGTTTCAAACCGATTTAAATCCCCTCTTCTTATCTCCTTCGGATTGTACATAGGTATATAAATTCAGATTCTCGATTATTTCCCACGCACCACTCTCCAGCCTCAGAAACCTTCGAAACCCTAGAATCAAATTCGTACCCTGTCGCAAGAAGGAGAAGGAGCAGTCAAGGCTGGTATTCAACAGGTAATCCTTATTAGATCATTTGATTATTAACTTCATTCAAGATTAATCCTGTAGCACGCAAGTAGTCGTGTTAATGTCTAAGAGAACTAGAAGAACCTGAGTTTACATGGACGGGAGCGGTAGATAGTGATCCATGTGCAGTCCAAATCAATGGCAACCTGGAAATCTAACATAGGTGTAGTCCATGTACTTGTGGTGTTCAAACACCCATGTAGATCTCAAACCTGAGAATTGTAGGACAGAATAACAACTGGTGTTCACAATATAGGATGGGGGCAGTAGAAAGTCGAGGCTGCTCGGTGTCAGGTGTATACTTGGTATCAGATTTGGTACTTAGTACCATATTTAACTCTTGGTATCAGATTTGATACTTAATATCACATTAGACTTTTGCTATCAGATTTGATACTTAGTATCATATTAGATTCTTGGCACCAATGACTACTACCATGTGAACTCCCTTGCATTCTTCGAAATACTGTTGTACAGAGTTGATTTTGGATTGTGCAAACATGTAGGTTATGATTCCACTGCCTGTATAATGTCCTGCATCCCTTGTTAACTGCACTAGGAGAGTCCAGGTCAGATATTTAACTTCGAGTCCAGATTTGAACTCATGTACTGTCCAACATCTACATTGTATACAGTCCAATGCACCCTGTGTTCTGTTTCCTGCATTCACTAATCGATCCTACATGCTTTATAAGTCCAGTCATGTAGACAAAGGAAATTGGATCTCCATTCACTTTTAATCCATATACACATCACAGATTATAGATGCAGGACACCATGCTCTGTTTAAAACCCCAAGCTAGGAATAGGCTAGCCTCATGTGACAGACATTAGGAGAATGAGTGTAGGGTGCTGTTCTGACCTATGAGTCAATTCTCAAGTCCTTAGCATTACTTCACTCTGATGAGCCTTTCCATGATTATCCATAGGATAATGACTTATGGACCTGATTGTACCCAGTATTGTAAATCCGTATTGATGGCTGACATATGAGCCACCATATTGATACCACACACGAGTCTTCCTTATATTCAATGGATAATGATACCAGTTTGGCCAAACTGCTAGATGCAGACACCTTAGGCTTGTAGGCCTGGATTGATGTACAACTTAGCCTTGGTTTGGGACTAACAGGGATCTAGGTGGAGAGTATCCTAATGTACTAGGGTGTACAGGTATGTAGGAAGGAGTTTTGGGTTCCTGCATATACAGTAGGGGTTATAGGATGACATAGAATTGATGTCAGATGCTTAAGTGTGTCCTATACTGGATACACTCTTAGGTTCACCAATCCTTGGCCCTTGTTCAAAAGCCATACCCTCTCTACACTGCTCTGTTCCCAGGAGTGTCTTGTACTCATATTTTATGTCTATTATAGTACCAGGTATGGTGGAAGAAGGCTTAGACTAGCCTAGGTCCTGATTGTTCAGGATACAAGCACATGACTGAGTTGAGGCTGCCCTTCTTGGTTTTTAGAAAGTTCCTATGCTTGGTTGTCCTTTGCTACTGTTTGATCTAAGAAACTATTGGAAAAGCTTGGGGACTGATAGATCGTACTTTTGCTTTGTAAGTTGTATACCTTTGAGTCAACACAAACAACACATTGAAATAAGTGGTTACACAGGTAGGTACACCATAGTCATTACTTATGATATTCAACCATATTACATTATCAGACATGATAAGAAGGTTATCTAGTCACTTTGCACCAGGAATTGCAAACATGGTGGTTAGGAAGTAGGAGATTGTCAATGTGCCTCTTATAGAATAGATGGAATTTGTCATGGTCTGTCAGACATGGCTACAACTGACAGGTAGGAGAGACTTGGCTTGAATGTGTCAGTTGTGAAATAGTTAATATCAGGAAATTATAGTATATAAGAGGTCTAAGAGTATTAGCAGGGGTTATCTATCTAAGAGAAAATGGAAAGTGTTAGAGAGAGTTGGATTTAGGCCAAAGTCATGTGGTCTTGCCTAAGCAGCAGGGCATTAGCAGCAGCAGGCATATCAGTTCATTGCTTCTGCTTGTTGTGGCATGGCTTACCTGCACTTGCAGCAACAGTATGGTTTGTACAGCAGCAGGCTTAGGCTATAGGCCATATGGCTATTGGCCATTCTATTTCTGAAGGTATGCAACTGTATGATGCAGTAGCAACAGGGGGAAAACCAACCCCCTCTCTGATAGCTTGTAGGCTATAGACTAAAGGTACAGGTATTAGTAAGGAGGCAGACCTTGGTTGGCCCATTTGGTGGCTTGCATACCAAGTGGTGTGACATAATGCAGGTAAAGTGTCATGAGCCTATATCTAGTGATTATGTTAAGAGAACATGTAGGCACGACCCAAGACACCAAGTAGTCTAAGAATACATGTCACAAATAAGTTGGGGAGCATGAGGTAAGGTACCACCTACTCGTTAAATTCAATAAACTTAGAAGCCTAAATAACTAAATAGATAAGCTAGATGTACTCTTAAACATTGTGTCTTGATTCCATGAAATTCATAACAGGCTACTTGGACATCGATACAGAGCAAAACCCGTGCAGCAGCTCAGGACTCAAGGCAAGTATACCTTGCCTTCCTCTACAGTTTTACTTACATGCATTTTCTTTCGTTTTTCAGTCATTTGATTGTTTATGGACATGTGCTTTTCGTGTTATTTTCTGTGGAGTTGTTTTATTGTTTATAGCCATGTTCATATTTTGGCCTTGTGTTTCACATTTGGAGTTTCTCGTCAGTACCTTGCTTGAGTCGTGTCATAGAACGGTTGCGTGTAGTAAACTGCCATAGTCTTGATTGTCGTTGTACACAACCAGAGAGTCCACACTCGGGACGAGGGTTGTTTGGTGCACCAGAGAGTCCACACTCGGGACGAGGGTGTTTGTCGTGATCAATTGGCACCAGAGAGTCCACACTCGGGACGAGGGTTGACCAATTACACCAGAGAGTCCACACACGGGACGAGGGTGTCTTGCCATGAGCTAGCCATAGAGTCCACACTCGGGACGAGGGTTAGCGCTTAGTTCAAACCAGAGAGTCCACACTCGGGACGAGGGTTTGGTTCTTCCTTTGACCTTGTATTTATCGTTCATCCGGCAGTTCAGTTATACGTAGTTGTTCTAGTGTTCGTGTTTCGTGATTGTGTTCATTGGTCTTGTTCTTGTTCTTTCTTGCTTATTTCTTGTGCATGATAAAACTGCTAGATAGGCATGTATATTATGTATCTTGCTATGTCCTCTGAGGACCTGATGATCTCTTCAGGTTAGCCGAGCTTGAGACAGGACAGACGAGTGGATTTGAGTTAGCATCAGAGCGCGGTGCTTGCACTTGAGGTGGTCTAGATTAGCAGTTTTTATCCAGTTAGTTACTCCATGTATTTTTCTATTATTCCGTCTACTGGTAGTGGATTTGTGTCCACCGGACGTGACATTGATACTTGATATTCAGTTTATTCGTTATTATTCACTTCATGTCTTTTCTTTGATCTTGACTGTGACATGATTATTTCTGTGGATGAGATATAGTTTTTTCCGTAATTTTAGATTGCCGTGACTTGAGTATAGACAGCGTACTACCGTCGACACTGCGGCGTAGGCTGGGCTTGGACACGTTTCGTATCCGAAAAGCGGGTGCAGGTCGTGACAAGTTTTTTTGGTGGCCCATACGGGTCTACGTTAATCACTTCGGTTACGTCACTGTGCCGTCGTGAGCCTGCGAATAGGATTAGACACTTAGGATCTCATCCACATGTCTTGACTCCTTGTTAATCTCTAGTCCTTGATTTCATTGAATCCTTGATTTGCATCCTGTTCGAAAATCTCTTCAACGGCTAAGGTGTTTTTTGTTGTTACAGCTAAGATGAACTCTCAAGACAGGAATGCTGCATTGAACACTCCACCGGCTACAGGAGGCTTTTTCACGTACATGACCCCGCCCACACAAGGAAGCCAGCCAACTCATATGGGCAATCAGCCGCAGCTCTCGAGATTCTGCAGGGGCGATATTCCACTTCCTCCACAGTTTCCTCCGCAGACTCTACCACCAGTACCCGGTCTGCCACCAGCATCTGTCCTACCGCCAGGAGTTCCACGTCCGGTACCAGCCTTGCACCCAGTACCAACAATGCATCCTGCATTTGCCATACACCCACCGCCGACAATGTATCCAGCCCCGACGATGTATCCGGCACATGTTCTGCCTCCGCCACCAGCCCTGGACAACATTACCATGCTGGGACTTATGCAACAACAGGCCAACATCATTCGCGATACTTTGCGAGAGGTTCTCCAGCAGAGGGATGCTCCCCGACAGCGCCCGAGGAATCCCCAGCACTTCATGGACTTTAGGCCCATGCCGTTCCATAGGACAGAGGGGATCGTCTACGCTGATAAATGGATGGAGAACGTGGAGAGGTATCTAAAGATGGCTCGAGTTCCAGAAGATTTGAAGATTGAGTCAGCCAGTGGACAGCTTTTTGATATCGCAACGGACATGGTACCAAGGCGAGCCCCAATTTTTTGCTCCAGACGTGACTTGGGAGGAGTTCAAGCGACTGTACAAGAGAAAGTTCTACCCATATGTAGCGTGAGAGGCATTGATTAGACAGTTCGAGCACCTAGAGCAGGGCAATCGCACTGTCGACGAGTACACATCGGAGTTTTCTCGTCTCAGCCGCTTCGCAGAGAACTTGGTCAACACCCCTGAAGACAAGGCGCGACGATTCAGAAAAGGATTATCTCACGAGATTCGCATAGCCATCGCCACCAGTCGAGCCGCCACTTACGAGGAGATTCTAGAAGTCGCCCAAGCTGTAGAGGAAGAACTGAATCACAAGACGAAGAGGAGTCGAGACACATTCGGAGGAGGCAACAACCAATCAGCACCAGCGAAACGCCCCAACATTTCTGAGAAGGCTCCAGCACCGCAGCCGCAACAGCAACCACGAGCAGCCCCACAACAAGTCCAAGATGCACCCACCTGCCACTACTGCAGGAAAAGAGGCCACGTCCAAGAAAACTGCCGAAGATGGTTAGGATTGTGCTACACTTGTGGGTCCAACCAGCACTTATCTCGAGACTGCCCGAAGAAGAACGTGACTGCACCACCACTGCCAGCCGCACAGGGAGGACAAGCCTATGCCATGAACACGGTGGATACAACAACACAGGGAGCAGCTGGCGAGAACTTTCAGTAGAGTTTGGCAGTATCATAAATAGGCCATAGTAGAATTGATTTTTTTTGAACAAATTGAAATTTCTTTTATAGCAGTTATTTTTTAGACTATTTCCTTCTAGTAGAACACGGCTTCTTAAATTTCGAGGACGAAATTAGTTTAAGGGGGTAGAGTTGTCAACCCCTTGACCAATTTTATCCTCGTATATTTTTTATTTATTTATTATTATTTTTAGCATTTAAATTGTCCCACACCTTGTTATGTATTATATTGGTTTATTTATAAACCATATGAGGACCAATTGGTAATAATAGGAATTGCAGGGACCTAAAGGAAAGGGGTTGAGATTTAAATTCTCAACTGCCTCCTAAAATGAGCCCTGAGCCTATTTTGAATTCAAAACCTGTGTTAAACCGACTACCCACCCTGCTTCCAGTATAATTTGAACCTAAATTCGATCTCTTCTAATCCCTTTGAGATTAGGATCGATCAATTCCCTTCGAACCTAAGTTTTGCAATGAGCTGATCTCAGAGAACAACTCAAATTCAAATATGAATTGTTTGTTCGGGCAAATCAAATTCCTCCCTACTCACCTTCAAATAGAAGGATACACCTAATCCTGTTTCAAACCGATTTAAATCCCCTCTTCTTATCTCCTTCGGATTGTGCAGAGGTATATAAATTTAGATTCTCGATTATTTCCCACGCACCACTCTCCAGCCTCAGAAACCTTCGAAACCCTAGAATCAAATTCGTACCCTATCGCAAGAAGGAGGAGGAGCAGTCAAGGCTAGTATTCAACAGGTAATCCTTATTAGATCATTCGATTATTAACTTCATTCAAGATTAATCCTGTAGCACGCAAGTAGTCGTGTTAATGTCTAAGAGAACTAGAAGAACCTGAGTTTACATGGACGGGAGCGGTAGATAGTGATCCATGTGCAGTCCAAATCAATGGCAACCTGGAAATCTAACATAGGTGTAGTCCATGTACTTGTGGTGTTCAAACACCCATGTAGATCTCAAACCTGAGAATTGTAGGACAGAATAACAACTGGTGTTCACAATATAGGATGGGGGCAGTAGAAAGTCGAGGCTGCTCGGTGTCAGGTGTATACTTGGTATCAGATTTGGTACTTAGTACCATATTTAACTCTTGGTATCAGATTTGATACTTAATATCACATTAGACTTTTTCTATCAGATTTGATACTTAGTATCATATTAGATTCTTGGTACCAATGACTAATACCATATGAACTCCCTTGCATCCTTCGAAATACTGTTGTACAGAGTTGATTTTGGATTGTGCAAACATGTAGGTTATGATTCCACTGCCTGTATAATGTCCTGCATCCCTTGTTAACTGCACTAGGAGAGTCCAGGTCAGATATTTAACTTCGAGTCCAGATTTGAACTCATGTACTGTCCAATATCTACATTGTATACAGTCTAATGCACCCTGTGTTCTGTCCACAGAACACTATTGTTCTGTTTCCTGCATTCACTAATCGATCCTACATGCTTTATAAGTCCAGTCATGTAGACAAAGGAAATTGGATCTCCATTCACTTTTAATCCATATACATATCACAGATTATAGATGCAGGACACCATGCTCTGTTTAAACCCCAAGCTAGGAATAGGCTAGCCTCATGTGACGGACATTAGGAGAATGAGTGTAGGGTGCTGTTCTGACCTATGAGTCAATTCTCAAGTCCTTAGCATTACTTCACTCTGATGAGCCTTTCCTTGATTATCCATGGGATAATGACTTATGGACCGGATTGTACCCAGTATTGTAAATCCGTATTGATGGCTGACATATGAGCCACCATATTGATACCACACACGAGTCTTCCTTATATTCAATGGATAATGATACCAGTTTGGCCAAACTGCTAGATGCAGACACCTTAGGCTTGTAGGCTTGGATTGATGTACAACTTAGCCTTGGTTTGGGACTAACAGGGATCTAGGTGGAGAGTATCCTAATGTACTAGGGTGTACAGGTATGTAGGAAGGAGTTTTGGGTTCCTGCATATACAGTAGGGGTTATAGGATGACATAGAATTGATGTCAGATGCTTAAGTGTGTCCTATACTGGATACACTCTTAGGTTCACCAATCCTTGGCCCTTGTTCAAAAGCCATACCCTCTCTATATTGCTCTGTTCCCAGGAGTGTCTTGTACTCATATTTAATATCTATTATAGTACCAGGTATGGTGGAAGAAGGCTTAGACTAGCCTAGGTCCTGATTGTTCAGGATACAAGCACATAACTGAGTTGAGGCTGCCCTTCTTGGTTTTTTAGAAAGTTCCTATGCTTGGTTGTCCTTTGCTACTGTTTGATCTAAGAAACTATTGGAAAAGCTTGGGGACTGATAGATCGTACTTTTGCTTTGTAAGTTGTATACCTTTGAGTCAACACAAACAACACATTAAAATAAGTGGTTACACAGGTAGGTACACCATAGTCATTACTTATAATATTCAACCATATTACATTATCAGACATGATAAGAAGGTTATCTAGTCACTTTGCACCAGGAATTGCAAACATGGTGGTTAGGAAGTTGGAGATTGTCAATGTGCCTCTTGTAGAATAGATGGAATTTGTCATGGTCTGTCAGACATGGCTACAACTGACAGGTAGGAGAGACTTGGCTTGAATGTGTCAGTTGTGAAATAGTTAATATCAGGAAATTATAGTATATAAGAGGTCTAAGAGTATTAGCAGGGGTTATCTATCTAAGAGAAAATGGAAAGTGTTAGAGAGAGTTGGATTTAGGCCAAAGTCATGTGGTCTTGCCTAAACAGCAGGGCATTAGCAGCAGCAGGCATATCAGTTCATTGCTTCTGCTTGTTGTGGCATGGCTTGCCTGCACTTGCAGCAACAGCATGGTTTGTACAGCAGCAGGCTTAGGCTATAGGCCATATGGCCATTGGCCATTCTATTTCTGAAGGTATGCAACTGTATGATACAGTAGCAACAGAGGGAAAACCAACCCCCTCTCTGATAGCTTGTAGGCTATAGACTAAAGGTGCAGGTATTAGTAGGGAGGCAGACCTTGGTTGGCCTATTTGGTGGCTTGCATACCAAGTGGTGTGCCATAATGCAGGTAAAGTGTCATGAGCCTATATCTAGTGATTATGTTAAGAGAACATGTAGGCACGACCCAAGACACCAAGTAGTCTAAGAATACATGTCACAAATAAGTTGGGGAGCATGAGGTAGGGTACCACCTACTCGTTAAATTCAATAAACTTAGAAGCCTAAATAACTAAATAGATAAGCTAGATGTACTCTTAAACATTGTGTCTTGATTCCATGAAATTCATAACAGGCTACTTGGACATCGATACGGAGCGAAACCCGTGCAGCAGCTCAGGACCCAAGGCAAGTATACCTTGCCTTCCTCTACAGTTTTACTTATATACATTTTCTTTCATTTTTCAGTCATTTGATTGTTTATGGACATGTGCTTTTCGTGTTATTTTCTGTGGAGTTGTTTTTATTGTTTATAGCCATGTTCATATTTTGGCCTTGTGTTTCACATTTGGAGTTTCTCGTCAGTACCTTGCTTGAGTCGTGTCATAGAACGGTTGCGTGTAGTGAACTGCCATAGTCTTGATTATCGTTGTACACAACCAGAGAATCCACACTCGGGACGAGGGTTGTTTGGTGCACTAGAGAGTCCACACTCGGGACGAGGGTGTTTGTCATGATCAATTGGCACCAGAGAGTCCACACTCGGGACGAGGGTTAGCGCTTAGTTCAAACCAGAGAGTCCACACTCGGGACGAGGGTTTGGTTCTTCCTTTGACCTTGTATTTATCGTTCATCCGGCAGTTCAGTTATACGTAGTTGTTCTAGTGTTCGTGTTTCGTGATTGTGTTCATTGGTCTTGTTCTTGTTCTTTCTTGCTTATTTCTTACGCATGATAAAACTGCTAGATAGGCATGTATATTATGTATCTTGCTATGTCCTCTGAGGACCTGATGATCTCTTCAGGTTAGCCGAGCTTGAGATAGGACAGACGAGTGGATTTGAGTTAGCATCAGAGCGCAGTGCTTGCACTTGAGGTGGTCTAGATTAGCAGTTTTTATCTAGTTAGTTACTCCATGTATTTTTCTATTATTCCGTCTACTGGTAGTGGATTTGTGTCCACCGGACGTGACATTGATACTTGATATTCAGTTTATTCGTTATTATTCACTTCATGTCTTTTCTTTGATCTTGACTGTGACATGATTATTTCTGTGGATGAGATATAGTTTTTTCCGTAATTTTAGATTGCCGTGACTTGAGTATAGACAGCGTACTACCGCCGAAACTGCGACGTAGGCTGGGCTTGGACACGTTTCGTATCCGAAAAGTGGGTACGGGTCGTGACACTTTCCAAGTAGGTAACCTGGTTCTGGCAGTCAGGAGGCCGATGGTGTTGACACACAAAATACCAGGAAAGTTTGAGCCCAAATGAGAGGGACCTTTCATCATAGAGACGGTATACTCAAACGGTGCTTGCCGCCTCGCCAAACCCAATGGGGACTTGTTCATGATGCCCATCAACGGCAAGTTCCTAAAGAAGTACTACTCTTGACATCCTTCAGATACGTACTTCCATCTCCACCCAACAAGGGAGTCTGTGGACCCAATCATCAGGGCTCACGTACACCTCCCTTCCACAAAATCTTACGCTTCCGGAACCCAGCTGTTCCGTGGCGTTCTATCCTCCAGTAGAAGGACAACCACGTCCACATTAGCTCTAAGTTGCTCCTCTATGCCCTACAAAGCGAAATCCTACGCTCCGTAAGACTATGCTACCCATCATGTTTACAACGTCCACATTACCTCTGAGTAAACATCCCGTACATACAACCACTGTATTGCCGTACATTGATCGCAGATCTTCCATGTCCACATTACCTCTGAGTAGTTCTGCGTATCTCCCCAGAGTCATTTCTACCACGTCCATAACACCTCTGAGTAGGAAGATTCCATCATTTAAACCCTATATTTGCCACGTCCACATTACCTCTGAGCAAACATATCGGTTCTGTCACGTCCCGCTCCCGTAGGAACGATCGTCCTTGCTAAGACGTGATGCCGCACGAGCCTAGATTGCGCTCGTGCAAGGCGGGTTCCATAACGACCGATTTCAGCGGCTGCGACGGGGTCATCGCACAGATGTCCCATGCAGAGACATTGAATCATCGCAGCAGAATTTAGAACAAAACACAAGTCATTGCAAAATACTCTTTTATTGATATTGAAACATAGATTACAATGGGACGCAAGGCCAAGATTACAAGTCTCTTGAGCTCACTCATCTCACACTACAAGTTCACTATGCTCTCTCTCATCTCTCGATACAATTGCTTAAGCCAGCGAAAGCTTCGAAAGGCGACGTCCATACATTATGTTCCGTATAAGTCTTTACTCCATGCGGCCGCGTGCTTCGAATCGCCAAGGAACTCCGTGCCTCGACGCATCCAAGCGAGCTCCGCGCCACGAGCTTCTACCTGTGCCTGCACATAAAAACTATATGGGTGTCAGTACTCAACTGTACTGGTGGAATGAGCTCCTCGTCCATCCATAGAAATCCAACACGTTTGATTTACTTTATGCAACATAGTCACTTCTTATCAATTGTCTTTCTAGTCTTGTCTTAGAATTATTTTAGGACCGACGCCTTGCCTATTTCGTGTTTCAAGACCATCCAGTGCTTGCAACATCGACGTTACCCAATCAAGTCGTGTTTGCCTTACGACACTTAATCAGAGACGCAACTACGCGATGAGGCTCCATTTTCATATGATCGTGCTAGAAATCTATCGTGCCGTGCCTCACAACTCATGGTGACTGAACCATATCGCCGCCTCACGACCCTTGCTACTTTGATCACCAACTGACCCAATCAAGGCTTGTGAATGTTAGTGTCACTCAACCAACTTTGCCTTGCGGCAGTTTTCTGACCTAAACTCAAACAACTCAACCAACTTATGCAACTTATATGCCGACAACATAAGACTCGACGCCACATCTCGTGCCAAAGCATGTCACCTACGTTGCAACCAACTCTTAGGCCTAACATCTTGTGTTCCAACTATACTCACACATTCAACCCGACTTTCTTGATATTCTACACTCAATACTCGACTCAATCCAAAGGCATACACGCGGATCGACGCCCATGCCGACTCATCTATATAAACTAGTCACTAGGGCCCAGCCCTATAATGGACTCATTTTGAGCTTTTGATTAGACGGACGCTCCTTGCCAGCGCGAGTAGCTAGCTCCGCTGTAAGTCCCCGCCTAACCCGTGCGGTCATCCAGCACAGCTACGAATGTCTCCATCGAAATGGTTCCCCTGGGCCGCCGGGGTCGCCGTTCGAGAAATAGATTTATTTTACCTTGTACAAGTTGTCCAATGACCATGCAAGACTCGACTCAAACTGACGTCTCACACAGTCAAAGCTACTTCTAGTGTTACCATCTCTTTCAGGGCTAAGTTCAACACATCTCACATCTGAGATCTTGCCTCGACGACCCGTAGTCGCGAGCATTCGTCTTTCTTGCCTCAACGACCCAGTCGTGAGCATTCTTTCTTTCTTGTCCTGTCATTTCACTCACTCAAGAACAACTATCGAAACACTTTCCAAACTCAATGACTCAACCGTGGCCTGTACCTTAAAACACTAATTCCGTGCCATCGTGTCTCAAACCAACTTGAAACTCTATGTGACACCACCGCCCAAGTCATACTCTATATGACGGGCCTTACGATCGTGAGACTATGTGGTTATACCCGGCCGTAGAACTCATCGGGCCGTACCTGCTACTACTCCTGATAGCTTGGCGTAACTTGTATAACTTACTTTGAAACAACTTGACGAGCAAAGGCTGCGTCAAGGCTTGCATCGTGGGAACGTGCCGTGCACGCATTCGACTTTGAACAACTAAGTTATTTGAGGTGCCTCGACTTATACCACAAACCGTGCAATACAACTTAACCCGTCGGCGAGCTGAGGCTATGCCACGCCTTGGGCAAAGAGACCGTACATGCTTTATGAAAAATTTGTGCGGGCGACGCCTATGAATTTGGCTAACTCTTAGCTTGTGGCGAATACCAACTTTTTCTTCTCCCAAGCCACGGGACGAAGGTCTGAGTGTCATTTTCAAAGCACGCCGTGCACCAACTCTAAGGCGATCGTTTTGGACCTTTCTATATTCTAACTCAATTCGACCCGTCGAGATTATTCCCTTTAGCTACATGGATTCGTCTCTTTTATTATTAAGCCTACTTGTGCAAGTTGAAAACATGCAATTTATTATTTGAAGGCAAAGATGAGGCAAGTTCACCGAAACTACCCTACCTGAGCGTGCGATCGCCTCGACCGAGCGATGTCTTCAAGCAGCCGTTGTAAGGCTAAGTCCGAAAGCTGTCGGCATTTCGATTCCTCCGATTGACTGAGCGAGACGGGGCACTACATCATACACTACTCAGAAAAAGTTTCGTCCTCGAAACTAACTGAGTACACTTATCGACTTATCACTTTAATCAACATTTAAGAACTCTCACCCATACTACGCCTATGCATTTCCCAAATCCGAGCCACGCTCGTGCTACCCACAATCTTTTCTTCTAAACTCACAATCTCAAAATCCTCGACACTTTCCCATTCCCCAATTCTCACTTGATTTCAACGTATCACTTAGTATGGATCGTGCACATATTTTAGGCGTCCCCAAAATACATGCATTTCAACCAAGCCACGTGATAGCGAATTCTGCCATTACCACTCGAGTCGAATCATGCACACATTCGAGCGTCCTTGATATACATGCATGTCAGCCGAGGCTCATGAGTGGTATTTTCATATTCTCGAATCATTTCAATACTAACTCTCGCAACATGGACGTCTTGCCTAACCGCTAGGCTATGTCTTTAGACTAAGGTCATTCGTCAGAATTAGAATAATAGTTCCCAAACAATAATATCAACACTGACCCCATCCTAAGGTCAAGCCAAATCGATGGTACAGGATTTTCTACCCAAGCTCGTATTACTCCGATTTCTAAACTTCGAGCATCGATTTCCTACACACATCCCAACGTTCGTCGCACGGGGTCCGAGTCATTCAGCAAATCCATCATACTACAACTCACGTTCAACCAATACTCAACATGTACATATCGCTCGTTCAACAAATCATCTTGTATAGTCTATCCCTTCAAACATGTTCGATATAATACGCCTATCAATCATTCCAAGTCAAGCATGCTACAACACAATTCATCGCTAACCAAAATTTCACATTCCACATTTCCTAAGTCATCTATTCCAATTCACGTAATCGATCATGAGGCCGTCCAGCTTAACAATATGTTGCGCCCCGATCTCACGCGAGTAAGATTATCTACGGTGGGCATGAATCACCATGCACGCTCCCGCGGGATAATTATCCTCATCGGGACGTAACTCTTGTTTTGCGCCTAGACTAATTCATTCTCGATGCGCGGATATGGACCTACTCAATCCTCAAGTTTATTTCATTCGTCAATCGTAAGTCCTAACATCCTCGAATTTTCCTTCGCATCAAACCAACAAGTCGAGACAATCAAAGTTGCCGCATCCTGATTTTTCGAGTTCGGTCATTCCTGCGACATGAATCACCATGTCAGCGCTCACGCAGAACGATCGCCCCAAATCCGATGCGACGCATGTGCGATGCTAGAGTTGCACTCGCGCAAGACAAGAATTTCGACGCTGTGGTTATCCGCGTAACTATCAAGACACTTTTATTTTCATCTTACATTCATCTCAATCAAAATTCTAAGTATAGCATCCAACCGAACAATAACACTTGCACGATCATCTTTTGTCGAATTAGAGTGCCCCCGAGTTATCGCATATCGATCTTTGATACGCCTCAATACCATCGATGATATGCGTAACCTAACGATCTTCCTTTGCAACGAATTTTGAGTCGTGCGAACGATGCTATCGTCCGACTGGATAGTCACCTCGACATTCAAACTCAAGTTCGATCATTATCCCTCGAATCTTTTCCAACATCAATTCGTTCAAATCAAAAATCACATATATTCGTCCGTCTATCTTAAGTTATCCACCAATGCATTTCTTCAATTTGCATTATCCCTTTCGTTAACTCAATCATTGAGCAACATTCAATCCAATCCTTAGAGTCATTCGCGTAACTTCAAAATCAAACCTTTCATGCACGCTATCTACCTGTCGTGCTAACTTTTCGTTTGTAATTCGTATCAATTTCCTCGATCAAGTCATCCGTTCGCTATACTTTAGCTTTTTCTCGATTTGATTTATCTACTCAATCATTTTCGCGTTTCATACTCACACCATCCTCAATCCCGTGCACGCTCCGTGCACGTCAATCTCTAGGTTGTTCGAATCCACTTATCAAACTTTATGACAACAACTCACTCAATCTAAGGCTTTGCATATGTGCGACGCTTGCTGATAGACTCATCGATACCCCGAATCCTCAATCGATCGATCGACATTCATGAGACTATCGCATAAACCACTCAGGAATGAAGTCATTCAACAAATCCTCAAAACTATCATTCGAATCAAAATTGACTTCTTCGAATCCCGTTCGAACCATTCCTCTAATTCCAAGCACGCTCATCTATATCGCATCGACGATACCCTCGCTTGATAGCACCCCTATCGACAGTCATCCCACATTTACTCAATCGAGTTTAACTCATTCTAGCTCGAACACTACGAATCCCGTACTCGACTTTGCTAAAGTCGACACAATCCTTGGTGTATATGCCTAGCCCGACTTAGCCAACCGTGCTTATGCACACCATATTTTCGTTTTATCAAAACTGTTCTCCTATGTTTTGCAAAATAGTTAGACTTATTATATGGACATCCCGTGGGACAATTGAGAGAGAGCGCACCAACGATATCAACTTGCGGAAGTAACAGAGTTTACGAAAACAATAAGTTAAAGAATTCAATCGATAGTCCAATGACGTAAAGCCGTGCTCTGATACCATTATGTCACGCTCCGCTCCTGAAGGAGCGATCGTCCTCGCTAAGACGTGATGCCGCACGAGCCTAGATTGCGCTCGTGCAAGGCGGGTTCCATAACGGCCGATTTCAGCGGCTGCGACGGGATCGTCGCACAGAAGTTCCATGCAGAGACATTGAATCATAGCAGCGAAATTTAGAACAAAACACAAGTCATTGTAAAACACTCTTTTATTGATATTGAAACATGGATTACAATGGGGCACAAGGCCAAGATTACAAGTCTCTCAAGCTCACTCATCTCACACTACAAGATCACTCTGCTATCTCTCATCTCTCGATACAATTGCTTGAGCCAGCAGAAGCTTCGGAAGGCGACGTCCATACATTATGTCCCGTATAAGTCTTTACTCCATGCGGCCATACGCTTTGAATCGCCAAGAAACTCCGTGCCTCGACGCATCCAAGCGAGCTCCGCGCCACGAGCTTCTACCTGTGCATGCACATGAAAACTATGTGGGTGTCAGTACTCAACTGTACTGGTGGAATGAGCTCTTCGCCCACCCATACAAACCCAACACTTTTGATTTACTTTGTGCAACATAGTCACTTCTTATCAATTGTCTTTCTAGTCTTGCCTTAGGATTATTTTAGGACCGACGCCTTGCCTATTTCGTATTTCAAGACCATCCAGTGCTTGCAACATCGACGTTACCCTATCAAGTCGTGTTTGCCTTACGACACTTAATCAGAGATGCAACTACGCGATGAGGCTCCATTTCCATGTGATCGTGCTAGAAATCTATCGTGCCGTGCCTCACAACTCAGGGTGACTAAACCATATCGTCGCCTCACGACGCCTTGCTACTTCGATCACCAACTGACCCAATCAAGACTTGTGAATGTTAGTGTTACTCAACCAACTTTGCCTTGCGGTGGTTTTCCGACCTAAACTCAAACAACTCAACCAACTTATGCAACTTATATGCCGACAACATAAGACTCGACGCCACATCTCGTGCCAAAGCACGTCGCCTACGTTGCAACCAACTCTTAGGCCCAACATCTTGTGTTCCAACTATACTCACATATTCAACCCGACTTCTTTGATATACTACACTTAATACTCGACTCAATCTAAAGGCATACACGCGGATCGTCGTCCATGTCGACTCATTTATATGAACTAGTCACTAGGGCCCAGCCCTATAATGGACTCCTTTTGAGCTTTTGATTAGACGGACGCTCCTTGCCAGTGCGAGTAGCTAGCTCCGCTGCAAGTCCCCGCCAAACCCGTATGGTCAGCACAGCTACGAATGTCTCCATCGCAACGGTTTCCCTGGGCCGCCGGGGTCGCCGTTCGAGAAACAGATTTATTTTACCTTATACAAGTTGTCCAATGACCATGCAAGACTCGACTCAAACTGATGTCTCACACAGTCAAAGCTACTTCTAGTGTTACCATCTCTTTCAGGGCTAAGTTCAACACATCTCACATCTGAGATCTTGCCTCGACGACCCGTAGTCGCGAGCATTCGTCTTTCTTGCCTCAACGACCCAGTCTTGAGCATTTTTTCTTTCTTGCCCTATCATTTCACTCACTCAAGAACAACTATCGAAACACTTTCCAAACTCAATGACTCATCCGTGGCTTGTGTCTTAAAACACTAATTCCGTGCCATCGTGTCTCAAACCAACTTGAAACTCTATGTGACACCACCGCCCAAGTCATACTCTATATGACGGGCCTTACGATCGTGAGACTATATGGTTATACCCGGCCGTAGAACTCATAGGGCCGTGCCTGCTTCTACTCCTGATAGCTTGGCGTAACTTGCATCACTTACTTTGCAACAACTTGACGAGCAAAGGCTGCGTCAAGGTTTGCGTCGTGGGAACGTGCCGTGCACGCATTCGACTTTGAACAACCAAGTTATTTGAGGTGCCTATACTTATGCCACAAACCGTGCAATACAACTTCGACCCGTCGGGATTATTCCCTTTAGCTACGTAGATTTGTCTTTTTTATTATCAAGCCTACTTGTGCAAGTTGAAAACAAGCGATTTATTATGTGAAGGCAAAGATGAGGCAAGTTCACCAAAACTATCCCACCTGAGCGTGCGATCGCCTCGACCGAGCGATGTCTTCAAGCAGCCGTTGCAAGGCTAAGTCTGAACGCCGTCGGCGTTTCGATTCCTCTTCTCCTAAACTTATTATCTGTATCTAAAAACCAAGGTGCGCAAAAGATAATAGGTCTACACAAATCATCCAGTTCATGACAGCAAGAATGAACATATCACAAAACTCTTCATTCTTTATTTAAAAGTAAAGAATTACATCCCCAAAAGGAGTTGTAAATTACATAAAATAACAAAAAAAGGAGAGACTACAATCCCTAAGCATCACCAGGATTGGCTGAAAGCTCTTCGATTCGACGCTTCAAGGCTGCCGCCCGAGTCTCTGCGGTGGCCAGGACTCGACGTTCGGCTTCTTGACGCATCATTTCTATGGCCTCAGGAGAAGTGTCATCCTTATGATTCTCGTCCAACTGTTGCCGCTGCTGGGCCAGGAAAAGAGCCTGGCGAGTGAAAGCTGCTTCCTCCTCCTTATACGCTACATGTTCGGCCTGGACTCGTTCAGCGTCTAACAAGAGTTGGGCCCGCTGGTCTTCAAGGAGGCGAATCTTGGCATTAACCTCCGCTATACTTGCGTCCAATGCAGCCCGTAACTCCACCTTCTCCTGCGTGGATTGAGACAGCCTCTCCACCGTAGCCTCAATTTTGGCCACCTCGTGCTCCCAGACAGCCACAGTGGCCTGATAAGATGACTTAGTTTCAGCGATCAACTTCTCCTTTTCTGCTTCTATCAGAGCGAAGAGATCATTTCGCTCGATACTCTGAAACTCGAAAAGCAGCTGGTCGAGCTTGGCCACCGATGCCTCTAGAATCTCGGCCATATGGTCATGACCCTGGTGGGAACGTATCAGACAGATGTGAGGGAGCGCCATGGTTTTTGCCGTTACGAAACTCCCATTGGCATTCATTACTGCCGATACGCCCCTCTGCAGCATCTTGTACACCGCCTCAATGATGAACTTCACATACTCATCCGTATCCACCAGCACTTACGACGTCATAGCAGGAGTTGGAGGAGCTGCTCTAGACGGCGGACCAAAAGAAGATCCGCCGACTTCAATCTGCGAGGCTGAAACCTCGGCATCAACGGACTCCCCCTCAACAGGGGCTTGAACTTCGCCACTGGCCCGAGGAGCCAAAAGAGCGGAAGGAGCCGAGAGGGGCATCGATATCGTACCCCAAGTGGAAGGAGCAACGGGGGGTTCCAGCAAACCCTTACCCTTCCTAAGCTCGGAGGGACCACCAACGTCAGGAGCTATCTCCTCCATCTCCAACACACTGTCAGCAGGCCGCACGGGACCTTCCCCCTCTGGCAAGGAAGCGAGATCAGTACTTGTTTTCTGACTCTGCTCCCCTGGAGTCAGGCTCGACGGACGAGTCTCACCTTCCTCATCGGATCCCTCCGCGGGGATAGAATCTGTCGCTGCCTCCTGGTCGGCAGCCACCTCAGCCTCCGCTGCTGAGTCTGGGGTAGGGCTCGGCAATGATACAGCCGGCCTCCCCTCATCATGACACGGAGGGGAATCAGTCCTCTCCTCTGTTTCAATCATGTCTGTTGCTCCTGCAACAGGCTCACTTGTCTCTGGGGCAACGTCCTCCGAAGACGACGAACTCCACTCCACTTCCTCATCCGGAAGCCCCTTATCTGCTGGGTCCTCAATGTTAAAGGCCCCCACGACAGCTTGTACCCTCCCGGGAACTACTTCAACCTCAGCTTTCCTTCCAACATAGTCTGGAGATACTAAAATCTCCGCAGGAACGACATCGTCCGGATTCTCCCCCACGGGAGACATCACAATCGGAGGAATGCGCTTTTCAGAAGAGCCCGCCACCTCCTTTGGTCTGCTGGCACCCGATTTTGGAGTTCGGGGTCTCCTTTTCAGCGGCTCCTACAAAAAAGAAAGGATATGTCACAAAAATAGTAGAACTAACCAGACTATGTGGGACTCCTTACCTCCACAGGAGCTGAGTCTGTTGACACTGCCAGTGACAATGCCTTCTTCTGTCGCTTCGGTGCAGAAGAGCCAGCCTCTGTATCAGCATGTCTCTTCGGCTGATCGGCCGAGGGCTCTGCCTGACCCCCACCCCCCCTCCCTCGTGGAAACAGCAGGGGTACCTCGGTAACCCGTCTCTGGCGGGCGGTACGACCGAGCCTTCGCCAACAGATTCCTAGTTGCCTCTAACTGGGTGCCGACAATAAAACTGGTCGTCCGATCATATCCAGGAGGCACGGCATTCATGGCACAGTAAAATTTGGCGACCGAGAAAAGAATCGGCGGCCGCGGATTCTGAACAGGCAGCGTAAAACGAGCTCCGGTGCATCCGACATTGTAGTAATGCCAAGCTCGTGCACCGTCCAGCAAACTTCCAGTATACCCCAGGTTAATACTGGCATTCTCCAACATCAGCTGAGCATAGCCGAATTATCGTACAAAATGGCTAGGCAAATATGGTTCCAGGTAACAGTGGTTTCTATTTCGATATACCAGATGGGACAGCCGGATGCTTTGCTGTAAAACCCATAAATTTCTACTATTTTTTTATATATATTAAATTTGGTACTAATTTAAAAATTTTGTATTGTACGTTGCATAGTCGTATTGTACGTCGCGCACGAAATTTTATTTTTTGTAGTTGCTCGTCAAGTGCGAATATGTGCGAGCGTACATATTTTAGAAAAATATTTTTTCTATTTTATTATACACTTTCAAAATATTATATAATTATTATTCTTGCTATAAAAAGCCTTTTTATTTTTAGCAGTTATTAATCATAAGTAATATTTCATTGTATACTAGGAAAAGCATAATCATGTATGCATTATTCGTGCATACATATATTTCGTAATTATTTATTAGTCTATTTTAAATAAAAAGGTAATTTTTAAGATTTATTAATAAATATTTTATTATTTAAAAAGATATTTAAAAATATTTATTATTTTCGAAATTATTATTATTGGTATTTTGAAAAATATATTTGGAAGTTATGGTGGCCATTTAAATCTTGATTTAATTTTTGGATTTATTTAAATAGTTAAATATTCAAAATTGATTTATCCCATTTGATTTTGAGCTAAAAATTTAAATAGATTTAAATTGGATTTAATTGATTTGATTTTAAACTAAGAGAATTTGATTTGATTTAAATTAGATTTGGATTTGGATTTGGATTTGGATTTGGATTTGGATTTGGATTTGATTGCTTTTAAATTAAATTAGGAAATATCTAAATTGTGTTTAAAGGAATTCTTATCTAATTGGGAATTCCCACATCCTATAAATAGGCAGGTACTCCTCCATATTATTTTCACCACAAATCATCTTTCAAACCATCCTTGTCAAAATTTCTCTTTTTTCGTCATAAATTCAGCCTCAATTTTCAAAGGTTGTAGCAACTTCGAATGACCATAACTCCCAACTCCGAACTCCTTTTGACCTCCATTTTTTTGTTGGAATCGTATTGAGGTATATTTTCTGAATGTAAATTTTATTTTCATAAATTCGGAACTTAATTTTCTGTAAAATTTATGGAGTGTCAGTGGTCCAAAATCTGACACGTTTTAGTGTTTTTGAGATTCTGCGAGAACCAGGAATCAGAATCACGGTCCGTTTGAAGTTTCGGAATACTTACAGAAAATACACATCATATATTTTTCCTAAAAAAAATTCAGAATATTTTATTTTTGGTTTTTATTTTAGAAGTTTGTCACATCGTCTGAGTTCATCTTGTGTAGTCCTGTGACTATTCTGTACCCAACGGGATTGTCGGTTTCACCAGCAAGGACCTCAGGCAAGACACCTTGCCATTTGTTGTTTATTTATTTTAGCTCATATTTCATGTATTATTTATTTTCTTTATGCAAAATAAACTGTGATACATGGCATAACCTGTTAGAACTTACTGTTTATTTATATTTCCTGCTATGTATTATTTTTCTTACACATTAAACCTAGATTTAAGGGACCACCTTGTGTGTTGCATTCATGGCCTTGACACATTGTACCACGAAGTTGTGTGTCGCATGTAGAACACGGACGTGCGTGATTGGCTGGCCACCAGTACGTACAAGTCGTGCGATAGGAATAACCGCTAATAGAGGTTGCATGCTTAGTTTGACTTAGCGGTTAATAAAGGATTTATGTTGTGGATACAACATAATAGACATTGGATGGAAAGAACAGTTCCTTAATGTATGGGTCATATATGCACTGCCCTGATTGCCGGTTATCTCCAATGGGAGGTGCGATCCTGATAGCCGGTTATCTCCAGTGGGAGGTACGGTCCTGATTGCCGGTTATCTCCAGTGGGAGATACGGTCCTGATTCCTGATATTCCTGATCCGGCCCATGCGTCAAAGGTTTTGTCACGACCCGTACCCTCCGTGAGGGTACGAGTACGTAACAGCGCCCAGCCTACGCCGCAGTATCGGCGATAGAACGCTGTCCTAGGTCAATCATCTAACAATATATAAGGTACCTGTACAGTATATACACTCCGAATGGAGGTGACATAGCAATACAGTCTCAATCACATCTAAGGTGGAATACGGTAAAGATTGATAGATATGAACAGAAGGAATCCACAGAGGTACAATCCAGATAAAAACTAAGTGTCTATGATACATCTCCACAAACATCCAAAAGAAACAACTCCCAATATGTACAATAACGTATCAATGAAAAAGACAAGTAAGAGTCTAAGCTATCTATACTAAGCAAGGGAGGTATCATCCTCTGCAGCTGCCTGAACCTCCCCAGGGGTCCAGGTCGCGAGTGTCACCTAGGCAAGCTCTAAAGTAAGGGGTGCAGGGTTCCTCATCATCCTCTGTAAAATTTTCAACAGGTCCAGTCAGGACAGGAACGAGTACAATTCATCAAGAAATCCTAAGTAAATGACAGAGAACTATAAAGCAGTTATAGACAGTTGTATTGATGAATATGACAGTTTAATTTTTCAGGTGATGGTATAGAGAGACAGAAAAAGTACAAAGAAAGTAAGTAACTAAACAAGAAGAGAAACATAGCAACGAAGACTGTAAAATAAGATCTAGCTGAACTAGAGTAACATAATGAGTTCAGATGGTACAATATAGTCGAGTGTAATCCCAATGTGAGTCTAATATAAGATGAGTCGAATGTGATTCTAATCATTGTTCTAATAAGGTGAATCGAATAAGGTGATACGAATAAGGTGATACGAATAGTGATTCACATGATGTTCTAATAATGATTCGAATAAATTCTCCAAGTGTGTTTTAAAATACTTAGTTAGACATATAAACAGCTAAGGGTAAAAACGGCACATCACACACCTGGTCGGGTGTGGAATGGCTATC
Source organism: Iris pallida (assembly GCA_029216955.1). Classification (NCBI taxonomy): domain Eukaryota; kingdom Viridiplantae; phylum Streptophyta; class Magnoliopsida; order Asparagales; family Iridaceae; genus Iris; species Iris pallida. Next base: position 49,731 of record JANAVB010035157.1, read on the forward strand.
GTTCGAATATTATTCACAGGGGGTGGTTCGAATAGTGGGAATGTTCACATGTCTAATCAAGTATTTCTCCGCCCATCTAATACAAATGAATCCAAAATCTGATACATCAATCGAATACAAGTCCAACTAGCACATGAAGATACGAATAGGTGGTTCGAATAGTGATTCGTATGGTGATTCGAATAATAGAGGTAAGACGAGTAAGTATGTGTGTCGTATACATGGATTCAGAAATAAAAATACGTGTTTGTAACAGAGAATCACATACAGCTAACTAGAACTGAAGTACAGTAATTGACAAATAAATGAGAGAACTATCAGAGAATATACTCGCCTGGTATCTGAATGTCTGAAGTAAATGTACTGTCCGAGATGAGGTACCTGACTCCTAGTTAGAGCAACACAAGTCAAGATGTATACAGGAGATGATAATAATAATCTACAATGCGTCTGCATGCTGTCTAGGTCAAACTAGACTAAAGTCAACACTTGGTCAACTCTAGTCAACTATACTAGTCAAACTAGGTCAAGCCTAAGCCAAACAAGTCTAACAAGTCTCACTAGGCCTAACCAAGCCTAGGCTAGCATCACACACCAATCACAAGTCATAATAGACTATCAACACACAACATTGGTGTATTCATATCATACACATAGGCCCTATGCCCTATAGTCCACATCACATATATTTCACATATCATATATATAACAATATATATCTAAAATATAATACACCCACATATTATAATATATAGGATACCTATATATTCATCTCACATATATACACACATGTCCATAAATGTATCTAATATAATATAGTGCACTCATATATTTGTAGGATACATTAAAAATGTGAGTCTAACATGCACACATATATATATATATATATATATATATATATATATATATATATATATATGTGTGTGTGTGTGTGTGTGTGTGTGTGTGTGTGTGTGTACACATATCCATAGGGAAAAAGGAGAATGAAAGTGCATATGTTCAAGTGTATGTGTGTGTGTGTCATGTGGCATGAGAGTGTCACTTGAGGGTGTGAAACCTGTGTGTGTGTGTACATGAAAAGAGAAATCAACACTAGTTATGAGTTTACACTACATATGGCACAAAGCTAACCCATCTACATTACACATGTATTATACTTAACATGTATGGCTACAAGTATACATCTATATACATTAGAGTAGAGACTATTTAAGTTATAACTAACATGCATCTATACTTTACATAAATCTATATATATTATAGCAATCATTTAGAGAAGGGTTACATGGCATGGTGGTTGATATAGAGTGGGGTATCCTTGTGCAGAGGGTGAAGTTCATTCTCAGTTTAGTTCCACATTTACATATAAACTAAAGTAAGCTATCCCATAAACTGGTGTAACTAACCACATAAAATGAACCATGTTATCTGAAATCTGCCATTAAGCCAACATCCCATATGCATACAGCTCATGCATTGTCTAATACTGAAATTAACTAACATTTCGAATTAAGGGGTTGAAGGTTAACATTACATTCATAGACATTCCACTATATTGAAAACTGAAATTGGCTTGGCAATAGGAAAAGGAAGGTATATATGCTTACATGGACAGTTCAGTGTTCGAACAACCTAAAATGAACTTACATTCAATCTAAATATCAGCTATGTATTGGTTCTATGTCAACATATGAAATCGGATATTACATTTACAATATTTATACATTATACATTCATATCTATCATTACATATATACCTTGTATTTATATCTAGCATTCATTATATACTTTCATGCATAAATTGTATATCATTCTTTCATTCATGCATTTTTGCATTGCTTACATATATTACATTAATTGCATTCCTACATGCTTGCATTCAACCATATATATACATTAATGTAAAGAGGATATACATCATAGATATATCATTTCATTCATCTAACATATCATGCATTATATACTCTATATTCATTTAATATCCATACTACATAGGCTCATAGGTTACACAAAATGCATATATCGTATAGTCACTCTTTTACTTAAAATCAATACTGTACCAATTGGGCATTCACTAAATTCTAAGATTAAAGTATTTTGTAGTTCTTCATGTTAGCTTTTCGAAACTTCAAACGGATCGCATTTTTGTGTCCGGAAGCTCCCGAAATCGCAAAAATACCGAAACACGTTCGTCTTTCGTACAGCTGACACTCAAATAATTCTACAGAAAGTTACAGAAAGAATTGGCATATTAAAATATATATTTGGAAATCTAACTTCGATACGGTTCTTTTAAAAAAAACGGAAGATAAATCAGAGTTTTAAGCTAAAAGTTATGACATTTCTAAGTTGCTATTGCTACTAAAAATATGGATAAAAATTATGACGAATTGGGTAGTTTGAGACAAAAGAACACAAGTATATAACATAATATATCAAGAACTCACTCTCTACACTAATATATATATATGAGACACTATTGAACACATCTCCAATACAAAAATATGAGATTAAACATGTAATAATTTATTCATACATAACAACAACACATAGTGTGTCCAAATTTGGGGTTTTCCCACATGGACACAACCACAACACAAAGGACACTCCTATGACCTCCAAATGGACATGAAATGGAGATACAACCATGGGGGTCATTCCTATGGGTTCAAAATAGACCTATATGCATGAGGAAATAAAAAGGAGAAGGGATTTATACCTCCCGGTAGATCGAATCGAAGAAAAGCCTTCCCGGAGCGACACCGACACGTAGAGATTCCAAAAGGACACGAACGAGCTCCGAATCCTCCCAAACTTTGGTAGCTTCCTCCTTGGCTAGAATGGAGAAGGAAAGAAGAAGATTTGGTGGCGAAATGGAAGGATTTGGTGGAGAAATTGCTAGGGATTGCTCTCTAGAAATTTGGAGAAGAACAAGAGAGAGAGTGTGGATGAGAATAATGAAATAAACTTGAACCTATCCTCTCCCAAAGTGACTGGCCATATGGGGCTATTTGTCCTATTATGGTAAGGTCCAAAATGCCCCCACTAACCTATTCTATTAGTATTAGGAAAGGGCTAATTGGTTGGGGCTAAATTAGTCATTCTAAAGTCTCTAATCACACTAACCTTATCCATAATAATTAGTCTAACCTCTAACTAAAATATTTCTATCATATGGGCCATGGTTAACTAATGTGTGGGTCCACTAAAGTCAACACTACCCCCGGGTCCCCATTTCAAGTCGGATTGAGCTGAAATTCGAACCCGACTCAAATAACCCCAAAACAATATCATAAATAATAAAATAAATTTCAAAAATATTTCAAAAATACAAAATGATAAAAATACTCCTGTTCCTGAAAACTGGGGGTGACAAATTCCTCGAAATTAAAACCAAACAATAGTAAAATGTCAAAATCACAAGTCATAATTTTAAATAGTTTAAAAATGATTAAAAATCACCAAAAATCATAATATGAAATAATTATCAATAAATAATAATTATAATTACAAAATTTCAAAATTACCCTCATCTGGAAAACTGGGTGTTACAGGTTTGTCCATATTGCATTCACTATACACTACTAAAATAACCTATTTTAGCGACGTCAGAAGACGTCGCTAAATAAGGAAAATACGTCGCTGAAATCTATTTGCGACGTATTTAGCGACGAAAATTTGACGTCGCTTATAGACAAGTCGCAGATGACACTTTAGTCACAAAACGTCGCTATTTGCGACACTACGTTCAGTGTCGCTAGACGTCGCAAATTTGGCGACCTATACCGACGTAACGTTACGTCGCCAAAATTGCGACGTAAAGCGACCGCTTTGCGACGCTGTAAACTTTATATATGATGACATGTCATGGCAGCCACGTGGACAATTTAGCGACGCCTAGCGACAGCGTTAGCGACGTACGCCCTCAGCCCACGTCAGCAGTTTAGCGACGTCTAGCGACGTTACGTCACTATTTAGCGACGTATAGCGACGTCTACTTGCCGTCGCTATACGTCGCAGACCGTCGCTATACGTCGCAGATATTATAAAAAAATTTTAAAAAAATATAATTGGTATTTTTGTTATGCTGTGTGTCTGTGTTTACAGTGTGTGTGAAGTGCAGTGTTCGAACTATCGACAGTTTCGCTTATTGTTCTATGTTTTATCTTGGATCGAAAGAGCAACAGTTCAGGGTGCACTTCTCAGAGCTTTCTCTTCACGTCCTTCATCTTCTCGGGATCCTTTACGACGTCCCGAGAAAGTGAAGGACGTGAAAATGAAGCTCTCAGAAGTGCACCCTGAACTGTTGCTATTTCTATCCAAGATAATACATACAACCGTAATCGAAACTGTCGATGGTTCCGAACACTGCATTTCATATTCACTGTAAACACAGACACACATCATCATAAAAATACACATTATATTTTTTAAAATTTCGGCAGCACCTCCTTTGTATATCAGATCATCGCTTATAACCCAGCGTAGGTATATTTGTCATCCCCGTCGCAGATATCACAAAGTAAATATTACAATAAAAATATGAGGCAGTGCAAAGTAAATATCACAGACACACATCCTCACAAACATCCAATAGAGTCAAATAAAAATGGAAGATGATAAAAAGTCTTCCATCAAGTGCATAAACAAAAGTGTACCAATAAACAATTTGCCCATAGGGCCAATACATACAAGTCATAAAAAAACCAATAAAATTACTGCGGACCCCTGCCGCACAACTGGGATAGAATGTAGTCATACTGCTCCTGGGTGAGCTGCACCGTAGGGGCAGTAGGAGGCAGTACAATATCTGGAGTCGGAGCCGTCGATGGACCGGGAGGATGCATCTGCTCCAGCTCTCGTAGTCGGTCACCATAAACAGCAAGGGTACTCACCACCCTCTCAGTACTCGCCTTAAGCGAAGCCGAAACCTGAGTGAGTGACGCAGACATGCTCCTCTGCGATCCCTCCAGCTCGACCTGTCTACGCTCTGTGCGCTGCGTAGACTCGGTGAGCATCTGCAAGCTGGCAGCTGTAGCATGATGCAGACTCATCAGCTCCTGTATACTCTCGACCGTATCAAATCGTCCGGTGTCGATCGAGGATCGGATGGTCGCTCGACCGTATCAGAAATCTGCTGCTGCAACTCGCGATGCAGCTCCTCGATCTGACGACGAACATCCTCAGCTCGTGACGACCTGCGAAGTCGGAGACTGCGTACTGACAGAGGGGGCCCGGGATGACTCCGAAGCCAAATACGCGCCGTAGGATCCCGTACCGTAGTACGTACCCTTCTGAAGACCGCCAACGGCGGTCATCCAGAGCTCATCCGGTGATGGAGCTGTAGGCGGCTGGAAGGTAGTCAGCCCCTCCCTCTGCTTGCGCAGCAGCAGCAGCAGCAACAGCCGCCTCCTCCTGTAGCCGAACAAACTCGGCCTAGAACATGTTTGCTAACGTGTAAGTATTTCTAAAGTCTATATTGATATCTATTTTTCTGTTTTCTAAATTGTAAATTAATATAAAGAATAGAACGTACATATGCCTACGTCGCCCTCTCGTCAATGAACTCCCCAGCCCTCCGATGGGTGACCAGGAAGACGGTAACCATGTTCGGGTCTTCATCCTTTTTTACCTGTTAAAATATATTATCTATTATTAGTATTAAACATTCTATCGAACTATATATAAATTATGTCCGTCATAGGAAACGTACCAGACGACGAAAATGCTCCGTCATCGGAATGGAGCCACCACACCACTTACCGGCGCTCGACCGCGCCACCTTGGCCTTCTCAGACCGCTCCTGGTAACTGCGCTCGCTGAATCTAGCCTTCATCGCAGTCCACTGCTCTGGTGTAATCCAACCATGGATCGGCTGTCCGGGCGATCACGACGCTTCTGGTCGTCGATCGCATGACGGATGAGCTTGGCTGCGACGGCAGAAAATTGGCCCTCGATCCTCGCCGCCCGGTGTGGTGGATAGAAATAGGTCCTCTACAAGAAGTAAAATACAAAAGTTGTATAATATACACAAATGAGTATTAAAATTTAAAAATAAAAAAAATTTTACCTTGAAGTGGGCGAACCAAAAGGTCTTCCTATCTGCGGGAGCATCTGAGTAGTTAATCCAAGGCCCACCATAGTTCTGCCTCAGAAATACCCCCAGCTGTCTCTGTACTGCAGAAGGCCGATATCTGTACAATAATAATTTTTCATGAATATATATGTACATATAATCATTTGAGAAATATATATTAATTAATTAACTTACTTTATAGGCCCGTTCGTCCAAATCTTCATACGCGTCTCGCCCGGGAGAGCGCATGGAGGGTCGCTCTCACCTCTGCCTGGGCAGGATCAGTCTGATCGCCGTCCTCCATATGCTCGGCGTGGGCTCCCTCCATAGAGCCGTCGACAGGAGAATGCTGGACGGGGGATCAGGGATGCTGGACGCAGGATCAGGAAGGCTGGACGAGGGAGGAGTCGCCAACCTGCTGGAACTGCCCTGTCCCGGTAATGGACCGAGAACAGAACGGTACACTGGCGTACTCGATGAGATGAGGATGAGGGTACGAAACTGCCCTCTCCATCCCCAGGCCGAGGCTGACGGGACTGCCTAATGTAAAATCCTCCGCGTCGTCCTCCTGGTCTAGTCATACCTGATAATAACATATGACAATAAAACAAAAATACATATTTATATGATAGACATCACAGATTTTTAAAAAATATCATAGTCACAGATAAAAGTGTCAATAAAGTGTCACTAAAGTGTCACAGATTTATATGATAGAAGTGTCACTAAAGTGTCAAATATGATGATAAAACAAACGTACAGATTTAATCCTCTTCTGAAAATTATCTAGTTCATTTAGCTCATCTACTTCTTCTTCTTCTTCTTTTCTTCTTCTTCTTCTTCTTTCTTCTTTCACTTTCATCTGCATCTTCTTCTTCAGATAATTCTACTTCTTCTACACAATTAGATGTGTAATGAGGAACTTTCGTCGTGTCCACTTCTATAATATTTGTTACAAGAGGTAGTTCATCCTGTTGATAAGCTATATCGTCAACCTCAAAGGTATTTCTAGCTTTGGTCTTGCATACTGCCCACCAGTCCGACCTTGTTGTTCTCCGTTTAGGATAACTTGTGAAGTACACGAGCTGAGCCTGACTTGATAGGACAAATGGTTCATAGGCTTGATATGACGCTGATAGTTTATATCAACAAGACCATGCTTGTCTACTTTCCAACCTTGACCTTCAATCGGATCGAACCAATCACACCTGAATAACACAATCTTAGCAGGCTCTATTCCATAACTATATGTCAGATCCACGATCTCCCGTAGCACGCCATAGAAATCGTTGCCCGCATCAACATCTTTATAGTTCGAAGATCTGATACACAAACAGCTATTTTGGTGGAGTCGAGATCCACAAAGTTGTCTCTGATCGGGCAAGTTGTTGACTTGAACCTAAACCCATTAACACAGTAGCTTGGCCATATTTTTGCAGCATAAATTGGTCCCTTGGCTAGCGTTCTAATAGACTCATTCTCAAGTCTTGCGTATGGACGATCGACCTAAATACCACGAAAGAAGCAATTAAGCTCATTCTCAATCAAGTGTATATACAGAAAGGTAATTACAGAGTTCTCAAGTCTTACATATGCACTCAACCATGATGGAAAATAATGCCTCATTTCTTGTTCTAGTTTTCTTCTGTTATGTGTGGCCTACCTGACCTCACATCATCATTAAATATGCTGAAAACAACATCGTGCAATTAATGTAATAGTATCATTCTCAACACTATTAAAATAATGTAGACGTATTATTTACTTACCCCTCCAGTTTCTCTACTTCCTTCTCGTCGCAGTTGAGTAATACATACACCTGAGCAGCCCTTAGCTCATCATCGTTCAGATATCTCTTCTTCATTTTACCCGATAGCTTTCCTGGAGCATTGAATACCTTCAGTATTGTATCATTACTTTCATGATCTCTGTCGTCGTTTCTGGAAGCTCTCGTTCTATTAGTTGCAACATGAGGCTTGAAATACATCAAACAAAAGTTTGTAATCTCCTCGAGAACATAGGCTTCACAAATAGAACCCTCGACCCGTGCCTTATTTTTCACCTTTCTTTTTAGGTGATTCAAATCGCTCGAACGGGTACATCGATATTCGACGGGTCCACCAACACGTGCCTCATAGGATAGATGAATCGGCAAATGCTCCATAGAGTCGAAGAATCCAGGAGGAAACACCCTCTCTAGCTTGCATAGTGTTGCCGCAATGTCCTTCTCTTGCTTTTCTAGACGATCAACGAGCAATTTCTTAGAACAAAGATCCCTGAAGAATATGCTAAGCTCCGTCAATGGATCCCAAACTGCCTACGGTAAGAATTCTCGAAATGCAGTCGGAATTAACCTCTCCATGAATACGTGACAGTCGTGGCTCTTCATACCCGTCAATTTATTTTCCTTCGGATCGACACATCTTCTCAGATTTGACACATATCCGTCTGGAAATTTTAGGCCCTGGATCCACCGACAAAGTCTCACTTTATCCTCCTTGTCCAGCGAGAAAATTGACTTCGGCAGGAACTGTTTTCATTCTGCTGTATCAAATGCAACGCATGACGTTTGCATATTTCTTCTAAGTCCAACCTGGCCTTGGGATTGTCTTTCGTTTTTTCCTTTACGTCCATCACAGTATTAATTATGTTATGAAACACATTCTTCTCAATATGTATGACATCAAATTATGTCTGATCAGATTGGTACTCCAGTATGGCAGATCCCAGAATATGCTCCTCTTTGTCCAGTTATGATCTCTACCAAATCTATCGCACTTGTACCCAGTTGTAGGATCTTCGATAGCACTTGGAAAATCTTTAACCTCCTCCATATCGTGGCTGCACCACCTTGGCGGTGGATCACCCTTCTCTACAACCTGGCACGGAATGCATTCTGTTCCTTCTGAACTGATGATCTTTTGGCAGAAATTGTCGATGACAATCAAAGAAGCACGGTTTTCCTCCGTATTTCAAGCGGAAAGCCTTACTACGGTCCATGCAATACGGACATGAGAGACAGCCATGAGTACTCCATCCAGATAACATTCCATAGGCCGAAAAGTCGTTGATGGTCCACATAAGGGTTGCCTTCATCTGAAAATTCTGCTTCCTGGAAACATCGTACGTGTTAGCGCCTACTTCCCATAACTGATTCAACTCATCTATCAAAGGCTGTAAGTACACGTCAATGTTCCTCTTGGAATTGTTCGGACCAGGAATTATAACGGTTAGAAATATGTACTGAGTCTTCATGCACATCCAAGGCGGTAGGTTATACGGAGTGACAATCACAGGCCAGCATGAATACTGGGATCCCGAAAGACCAAAAGGAGTAAAACCGTCAGAAGATAGTCCCAACCTGACATTACGCGAATCTGAAGCAAAATCAGGATACACTCGATCAAAGTGCTTCCACGCTTCCCCATCGGATGGGTGATCCAACACATTCAATCTGTTCTCGCATGTGCCAACTCATATTTTCGGCCGTCTCTTTCACCATAAATAATCTTTGCAACCGCAGCGTTAAAGGCAAGTAGAGCATTGAATCGGTCGATCTTCTTGCACCGGTAGACCTTCCTGTACTAGTTGTCTTATAGCGATCAGCACCAAAATCTGTACACATCTGCGTCCTTGTCGTCTTTGTAGTACACATGCACCCATTACGACAGGAATCGATTTTCTCGAATCCCATCAGAGCGATCTCACCATCCTCTTAGACCGGTAGAAGTCTTTAGGCAACTTAGCACCCGCCGGCAAGATCTCTATAATCAACTCCAACACTCGGTTGTAGCATTCTTGCGACATGTTAAAATCTGACTTAATGCTCAACAGTCTTGTAACCACCTCCAACGGTGAATGATCCTCACAACCAGGATACGATGGAGTCCTTGCATTCTCCAGCAACTCCATGAACTGTGCAGCATCGGCGTTCGGTTCCTCCTCAGGTGCATCATGAACGAAACTAGGCCCGCAGCGTCGAAAACCATGTTCACGCACCCGTCGTCGTATGCATGATTACTGAAACAAAATTAGGTCCCGCATGCATATATGGCTCAACATAAGGCTCCGGCTCTGATGCTAAAGACACAAGTTCTCCGTGTGCGGTCCACTGATAGTAATTAGGCATGAAACCCCTCGAGTACAAATGATATGTCACTTCCACTTCTGGATAATATTTCACGTTATGATATTTCACACACGGACACTTAATTTTGGTACCGTCCATGTACTGAGGGAACGCCTTAGCAAACTGCAGGAACTGCTCTACTCCCGCTATGTATTCATCCCGCACACCACACATATCATCAGGACGACGATTGTACATCCATGAACGATTCGCAAGTAGTAATTCATATCCATTTGGAAATAATTCTGCAAAGATGGACACACATTATCCAACAGGCACAAATTCGTATATTATGTCTTATTAGGGACACACATTAGTAGCGGACAGTTACTAATAACAATGATATTCAATCTAGGTCAAACTAGGTTGTACTAAGTCAAACAAGGTCAAGCTAAGTCAAACAAGGTCAAAGTAGGTCAAGGGTTGACCTATAGTTGACTTTGTCAACTCTTAGTCCAATCTAAGTCAAATATCCTATTTCTAGTCATTACCTACCAAGGTACCATTTATCTTATCGCTATTGGTATCCCAATACCAATACCTTAAGTTGGTACCCTTTACCTTATCGCTATTGGTACCCTTTACCTTATCGTTATTGGTATCCCAATACCAATACCGCGGTAACATGGTTGGTACATTAAGGGTCTTTGGCAAGGTTTATAAAATAACTAATAAATCTCTATCCCAACTAATAAATAGTCAACCTTGGTCAAACAAGGTCAAATCCAAGTCTTCATCCATGTGTACACCTAGCTCATTTTGTTTCCTAAACTAAAAGAAATGAGACACTAGAAGACGCAAAATCCATATGGCTAGCTCTATACAATTTAAATGTATCCTTCTACAAATTTCAAGATATTCGTTTAAATAATGACTTTGTCAAGAATTTTGGGTTA
>JANAVB010035158.1:0-34079 GCA_029216955.1 Iris pallida
CAAATAAAAAGTTTTTTGAAAGACTACCGAGGATGTCAAATTGTACGACTTTTTGTAGCAAAAATGTTAGACCATGAATTTTTTTTTAACTAAAATGTCATATTGTCTGAAATTTTTGCAGCATATTTGAATTTCTCATATGATAAATTAATTTTCACACTCCCATACTTATTCTTTTCTTATTGATTTTTGTACATTTATATCTTTTTTATATAAAAATATATCTTATGGATATTGATGAGATATGTCTTAAATTCTAACCCATTTGTATATCCCTAACTAGTGGTCCAAAGGTCCAAAGTTACTAGCTTAGGATTGAGTTTTGGCACTATTTGAAAAACCCCCCCCCCCCCCCCCCCCCCTAATAAGGATTGTTAATGAGCCTCTTTGATCAAAAATTTGGTATTGTGTAATTGAATTTTTTTTTATGTGTTTGTGTTAAGTTTTAATAATATCTATGAATTTCGTTAAGGAGGTATGTATATAACTTCATGTGTTATGTGGTTGGACTATGATGAAATATGCAGTCATTATTCATCTAGTAGAGATCGATCTAGCGCTAGACATACAAGTAACTGATTTCATGCAGCTGGGTGGGGAGAGTTAGATTTTTTTTTTCCTCACTTTTTTTTAGATTTTGATTTGTCAATACTGCAAAAACTAACTTGTCAGAGAAAATTTGCAAAATTCTATAAAAATGTCAGATCGTCTAGCGTTTTTACCGTCTTGCCTTTTTACTGCAGAAACGCCAAACTTATGTCATTTTCTTTGATATAAAATGAAAATAAAAATGCAAGACGATCTAACAAGTTCGACTTCTCCATCTATTTTTCCAAACTTGGAATTTTGTACCGATTTTGAACGAGTTTGTTGCTTCTTCTTTTTTATATAGGTTCATGGTACTATAACATTTTTTTTTTACTTTAACATGCATTTACAATCAATATACTTCTTATTAGGTCCACCTAAAGACTATTTGCCTATCTAAAAATAGTATGAAACTAGGAAACTAGTAGAAAGTTTTTACAGCTTTCAATTGAAAATAATAAAAAATATTCGTAGAAATTTGAGTTTCCAACTTTCTCCCCACAAACATAAATGGAAATTACATGCTTATATAGTTTCCATGAAAAATTAACGAGACAATATTTACTTAGTGTTATTTATTTAAAAAAAATCTAAACTAACAAATATTGTCCATGTTATACTATTTATATACCGATATATCATGATATATCATGACGTTGATTTAGTTTTACTATTTTTACTTCTAGCAAACAAATAATATTTTTAGTTTTAAAACATATCTTATTATTTTATAGAAACTCGAAAGAAGCTTATATTTTCAACTTTCACATAGTTTTTGGTTGCCAAACAAGCCCGTTAATTTTTTTTTTTTTTTGTGCCCTAGTGAGATGATAATATATTTTTAATTTTTTCTATTGTGTTTTTATAAGCCTAAACAATGTGTGTTTTGAAAATAATGTATTTCTTTATGTATCATATTCTTGGTGGATAAATGCTAGCCTCATGGTTGAGTCTATTTTTGTTCATCCACAAAAACTAGAGTGTTTGTTCACCCTCCAATAATAAATTAACACGTGTCAAATCTATTCAACACGTGTCAATTCATTATTGGAGGGTGAACAAATATCCTAGTTTTGATGGGCATTGGGCACTGGTTGTCCCCCTAGGTAACATGAATAAAACTAAAAAAATTATCCAAACTATTCTTAATCAACACAACTCAACTAATTTAAACTCGACTCAATTGTTATAAGTAATTATATTCATGGTAAATATTTTAAAATATCAATGACAAGAATTGAACATTCTCATGGATACAACGTACTATATTAAATACAGTAAAATTAATACATATACATTTTCTGTTTTAAAAAAAATAGGAATATAAAATTCTAAAGAATATTACATTCCGCACATCGATTGCTCCTAAACCAAATTTGGGAACCAAATGTTCCGTTCATTTTGTTTATTTGCCAATAAAATCTTCATGACGATAAAAAAAATGTATAATTCTTTTAGAATGTATTGAAAGCAAAAAAACCCAATTCATCGTACGAGATCTCGTCCGTCTATGTCCAGTCGTTGGTGTGCTGTTGCCGTTAGTTTAATTTTAGACATCGTAGTGGAGAATGAAAAAGCTCTCTAAGATCCAACCATATTGTGACTTTGGAAAAAAGTTAATGCCACATAGAAATGACAAAATTTTATTCAAAAGTTCTTCTCCAATGCAATTGTCAAGTCAATTGTGAAACTTATATGACAAAAATTAAAGAAGACATTGTGAAGTTGATTGTCTTGTTCTAGACAATGCACTTGACAATGTCTTCTCTTCCATGTCATCAATTATGAATAAAAAATATTAGAAAAAAGAAAGAAGATGAGTAGTTGTCTTAAAAGTTGTCTTGGAAGTTGGAAAAAATACTTTTTATTGTCTTCTCAATACTTTTGCATTGGAGAGAGTTTTTCTATCTCACTGTCTTTTGAGATATAATTTTGTCACATAAACAAGACATTGTCTTCTGGCTTATGTCACATAGGAGCCACCTAAGACTCACAACACTTAACAAGACAATAGGGTTGGAGATGCTCTAAGTCAGAAGACTTGGAACCTACTAACTCAATTTTTTTTATTTTGTGCAAACATTGTCACATATCACGTGAAACATTAGGTGCTGACATGTTATCCAAGTATATAAAGGTCTCTTTTGGTTCAAGGAATCAATGAACTGGGAAAGAAAATATTATTTACTGTGTCTGAGTGACGAAAAAAAATTGAAAAGAAAAAGAACATAATTTTCAATAGAAAGAAAATTAGGAAAGAATATGGTTCATCCATCCAAGTAAAGATTCACTTTTTTCACCTTTAAGTATTCACTTTCTCTTCCAATTTATTTGATATTTTCAAACACCAAAAATCGATAGGAATTGTAATTTTACAAGAAAAAGAAAGAGCAAGGAATTAATTTCCTTTTCTTTCCTTTCCGCGAACCAAACAAAACAAAAGTATAAATAAATTAGTGCTGTCTTATACGGGAAAACCGATACATGAATCCACACCATGTATCGGTCTCTTATTGGTCGGATCCGTTTATCTGTGTTAGAGGATTGGTTTCTACGAGTCCCAAACCAATAAGAGAACGACACGTGGCATCGATTTGGACTATACAATTGTCTTCCTTGGTCTTTTTAGAATTTTCCTAAATAAATTATATAAATAAAAGATCATTCATCGGAATTAGATAGGAAACTTATCATGATGATAATGTCTGTGAGTTCTCTTCGAGAAAAATTATTCGTAGAAATTTGAGTTTCGGAACTTTCTCCCCACAAACATAAATGAAAATTACCAGCATATATAGTTTCCATGAAAAATGGTAGAAACTAACAAGACCATATTTACTTAGTGTTATTCATTAAAAAAAAAATCTAAACTAACAAATATTATCCATGTTATACTATTTATATACCGATATATCATGATGTTGCTTTAGTTTTACTATTTAAACTTCTAGCAAACAAATAATATTTTTAGTTTAAAAACATATTTTATTATTTTATAGAAACTTGAAAGAAGCTTATATTTTCAACTTTCACTCAGTTTTTGGTTGCCAAACAAACCGGTGTTTTTTTTTTCTCGTGCGCTAGTACGATGATAATATATTTCTTATTTTTTCTATTGTGTTTGTATAAGCCTAAACAATGTGTGTTTGAAAATAATGTATTTCTTTATGTACCATATTCCTCGTGTATAAATGCTAGCTTCATGGTTAGAGACGGGCATTGGGCACTAGTTGTTCCCCCTAGGTAACATGAATCAACACAACTCAACTAATTCAAACTCGACTCAAATCGATACTTATAAGTAATTGTACGAAACATGTGTTGGAAAAGAAACGCGGAAACCTTTCTCCAAACCGGAGAGTACCTGCGAGAGGACCGAGCAATACAACGCACGAACCCAAAAACAATCACACAAAAACAATCCACGCAGACACAGAGAATTTTTGACGTGGAAAACCCTTGCGGGAAAAACCACGGGACGATCGGAGTCCAACCCTGAGAAGCCTCCACTAATGGAATAGAAGAATTACACCCTCTGCAAACTCCTTCCGATCCAAATCGGATCCCCACAACACTCAGAGATAAGAACAATGATTACAAGGCTACGAAGAGCGAGAACGACGAGTAGAGATTACCCAAACACGATCTCCTTCGAACAGCGACCTTCAATCCTCCGTCTTCTTCTCCGAAGTTGTAATGGCACTCTTGCCTCCTTCCTCTCTCAAACTTGTGTTGTCCAATGCGTTGCACTCATACGATTATGAATTAGGGTTGAGAAAACTCAACTTAACTCCCTAATCCCGCAACCAACCTGAACCGTTGGATTAGATCCAATGATGAAAACTCATCCTGAAATTCGCTTCAGCCCCCGACGACACAGAGTTCGGCCAGAACTCTGTGTGGGGCAAACAGAACCTCACGGCAACATTCTGGAATGGCCAGACCGAGTTCGGCCAGAACTCAGCCTGGGACCGAGTTCGGCCCGAACTCGGCAGACTTGGTCCAGAACCCCCTTTTGGGGCAGCAGCAGCAACTACGTCGCCTACTTCCCGAGCTTCTCCGACATCGGACGGCGCTCGTCGCACTCCGGGGTCTTCTCCACATAGGTTGGGAACCCCACCCACTCCAACAAATTTCCCCCTTCACAACTATGGGGAGGATGTCGTCGTCCCGACGACCTGCCTGCAGTACTCAAACTTCTTCCTTGGTAGAATCTTCGTGAACATATCAGCTCTGTTGTCGTCTGTATGCACCTTCTCAAGCTCCGCGTCCTTCTTCTCAACCACATCCCGTATCCAATGATACCGGGTCTCGATGTGCTTGGACCGGCTATGAAACGTCTGATTCTTCACAAGGTGGATCGCACTCTGACTGTCGCAAAGCAAAGTATACTGCTCTTGCTTCAGTCCCATTTCCTGCAGCAGCTTCTTCATCCACAACAGCTCCTTGCAAGCCTCCGTCGCCGCAATGTACTCTGCCTCTGTCGTCGACAAGGCAACACACTTCTGCAACCGCGACTGCCACAATACTGCCTCCCGCAAACATCATCACGTAGCCCGAAGTCGATCGCCTCGTGTCTACATCTCCAGCCATATCAGCGTCGGTATACCCAACCAGCTTCGGCTCGTCACCACCAAAGGAAAGTCTCCAACCAGCAGTGCCCTGAAGATATCGTAGAATCCACTTGACCGTACTCCAATGTACCCTTCCAGGATTTGAAAGATACATGCTAACCGTACCAACTGCATGAGCAATATCTGGCCTCGTACACACCATAGCATACATCAGGCTTCCCACAGCTGAGGCATATGGAACCCGCTCCATATCTTCCTTTTCGTCCTCGGTAGATGGACATTGTTCCTCAGTGAGCTTAAAGTGAGCCGCGAGGGGGGAACTCACTTTCTTCGACCCGTCCATCCCGAAACGCTAAAGTACCCGGTGAATGTACTTCTTTTGGGACAAGTGTAGCAGCTTGGACTCTCTCTCTCGGCTGATCTCCATCCCAAGAATAGTCTTCGCTGCGCCCAAATCCTTCATAGAGAAGGCCGCGCCCAGTTGGCGCTTCAACTCCGCTATCCTAGTGGCATTCCGACCCACTAATAGCATATCATCAACATAGAGCAATAAGATGATAAAATCATCATCGGCAAAATACCTCACAAATGCACAATGATCCGACGTCGTCCGTGCATAACCATGCTCCCCCATAAACTCGAACTTCCTGTACCACTGCCTCGGAGCCTGCTTCAGACCATACAAGCTCTTCCTCAACCGGCAGACCAAATGTGACTTGCCCTTCTCACAGAATCCCTCCGGCTGCTCCATGTATAACTCCTCCTCAAGATCACCGTGGAGGAATGCCGTCTTCACGTCCATCTGCTCGACCTCCAAGTCGAAACTGGCTGATAACGCTAGCACCACCCGGATAGACGAATGCTTGACGACAGGCGAAAAGATCTCATCATAATCCACGCCTTTCCGCTGACCGTAGCCTTTGACTACCAGCCTCGCTTTGTATCGAGGGCGAGTAGCATCATCCGTCTGCTTCACTCTGAACACCCATCGATTCTTCAAAGCCTTCTTGCCCTTTGGCAACCGCACCAGATCATAAGTAGAATTTGTGTGCAAGGAACTCATCTCCTCCTGCATAGCCACCATCCACTCCTACCTGTGTTCGTCTTCCATAGCCTCTGCGAAACTTTTGGGCTCCCCCCCGTCAGTCAATAGCACATACTCATCCGGTGAGTATCTCGTCGATGGTCGACGATCCCTGTCACTCCTTCTCAGTGGAGCCACTGGTGCTGGCTGTATACCGACAGCCTCCGCCCCTTCAGGAACTACCTCTCCGGCATGCTCATCCTCCTGAGGACACCCTGACCACCATCAGCAGGCTGATGATCAAGGTTGGGAGCAACTCCATGTACCGGCTCCCCCATAACTGGATCCTCTGCGATGTCCTCTGAAAACTACTCGAAGCGAAATGACTCTAACTCAGGCAATTCCTCAGCCTCAGAAGGCGTCTCGGAATCCTGAGTGTTGGTCATGGTCTGATCCTCGACGAACACCACGTCCCTGCTTCTGTAGAGCTTTCCTTCCACTGGGTCGTAGAGTCTATAGCCAAACTCATCCCGACCGTAGCCGACAAAGACGCATCGCCTCGTCTTCGGCTCAAGTTTGGTCCTCTCATCCTTCGGTACATGCACGAAGGCTTTACAACCAAACGCCCGCAGGTGGTTGTATGACGGCTCTTTGCCATACCATACTTTATCAGGCACATCACCCTGCAAAGGAGCACTAGGAGACAAATTATAATATAAGCAGCTGTGAGAAGAGCCTCACCCCAATAACTGCCCGGCAAGTTTGCTTCTGACAGCAAACACCGTACCCTCTCCATCAGTGTCCTGTTCATGCGCTCCGCTATACCATCGAGCTGAGGTGTCTTTGGCGGAGTCTTCTGGTGTCGTATCCCTTGCTCTCTGCAATACGCATCAAAGGGACCGATGTATTCGCCGCCATTGTCGGACCGAACACACAACAACTTCTTGCCCGTCTCCCTTTCAACAGAGGCCTGAAACTCCTTGAAAGTAGGCAGCACCTGATCCTTGGTCTTTAAGGCATAGACCCAAACCTTCCTGGAACAGTCATCAATAAAAGTCACCACTACTAAATATGCTTAAATAGCGACGTATATTAGCGACGGCGGAAATACGCGTCGCTGATAATTGCATATAGCGACGTCGTGTGCTACACGTCGCTGTACGTCGCTGAGTAGCGACGTTCAGCGACGTAGTATAATTTACGTCGCTGGCTTGCGACGTTTAGCGACGTATCATGTAGGCGTCGCTTTTATTTCATATAGGGTTCCTGGCCCGATCGAAATCCCAAAATTTTCACCCAAAAATTTATTCCCGCTCTCCCCTCTCCCCCTGGCGAACCCTCCCCCTCCGGCGACCACTCCCTCCGGCGAGACCCTCCCCTTCTCCCCCGGAGACCCCGCTCGCCCGTTGACCCCTCCCTCCGGCGACCAGCCTTCCTCCTCCGACGAAGGAGCCTTCCTCGCCGCTTCCTCCTCCGACGAAGCCACCCTCCTCGCCGCCTCCATCCTCCGACAAAGCCACCCTCCTCAGGTAAACCCTAACCCTAGCCCTAGCTATCTAGACACAGACACGGACATGAGAACTCTAACCCTAGCTGCTGGGGTGGTCTTTCTGTCGAGGGGGAGAGGAGAGAGGGGTGGGGTGGGTGCAGGGGGGGGGGGTCTTACTGTCGAGGGGTGGAGGGAGGGTTGGGGGTACCCGGGGGGTGCAGGGGTAGGGGGAGGGGGGCATGGTTGGGGTGGGTGCAGGGGGAGGGGGCAGGGAAGGGAAGGCAGGGAGGGTTGGGGTGGGTGCAGGGGTATGGGGAGGGGGGCAGGGGAGGGGGGAGGGGAGGAGGGGGGAGGGGGGCAGGGGAGGGTTGGGGTGGGTGCAGGGGTAGGGGGAGGGGGGCAGGGGTGAAGTGTATATTTGGTTGGGGTGGGTGCAGGGGTATGGGGAGGGGGGGCAGGGGGGGGGGGGGGGGGAGGGGGAAAGGAAGGCAGGGAGGGTTGGGGTGGGTACAGTCTGCCACTTTTCTTTATCGAGTACGATTTTGTTGCTTCTCTCGCTCTTCCTCTTGGTCTCCATTGAATGCTGGTCTACTGCCATTAATATTGGTCGATAGATTTCTCTGTCACATATTGCAAGTGGT
The DNA here is from genome assembly GCA_029216955.1 of Iris pallida. Classification (NCBI taxonomy): domain Eukaryota; kingdom Viridiplantae; phylum Streptophyta; class Magnoliopsida; order Asparagales; family Iridaceae; genus Iris; species Iris pallida. The sequence goes on from JANAVB010035158.1 coordinate 8,317, forward strand.
ACTAAGAAAAAAGAAAAAAGAAAGAAAGGAGAGAATAGATGTGACTCAAATGGACCGAACTAGGTGTAGTAGCAGTAAGAGCGGGACATGAACCGGGCTCATGACATTTTGAACTTTGGAAGACAATGCCATGTTAACTACTTCCTTTCCTTGCTTATGTTTGTGATTTATTATGATATATAATGGTGATGTTAATTCTTTCCAAATGTTAGGATCGTTACAAATCTTGTTGGCTCGAAAAGAAATTTTCTTCGTGCATGCCTACTTCACATTATAGGATTTTATTTTTTGTTCAAGGGATTCGCAAAATGTAGGAATATATACCATTTGAAATTTATTTGAAATTCATTTGAAATCCATTTGAAATTCATTTTAAGAATCTGAAATGTTGACGATATATACCCAAGGTTCACAATATCGGTATCGGAATCGGTATCGAACTATTCCTATGAGTATTGGTATCGGCGATACGGTAGTATCGGCGGTATCGTATCGGAGTATCGAACTTTGGTATCGGAAAACAAATAATTATTAATAAATTATTACATTTAAAAACATATTTTTTATACATTTAGGCATAATTTTAAGTATTTCAGCGTTATTTCTTAGTAGTTTTGAAATTATATGAAATAGTAGTCACCCTTACCGATTGGTTTTGCCGAATTGACCGGAACAAAGACCCCCAATGTCGGTATCGGTCAATATTTGGTATCGGTCTGTATCGGATCGGAACATGCCAAACCGTATCGGTATCGGCCTGTTGGATAATATCATTGTTATTAGTAACTGTCCAATGTCGGTATAGTATCGGAATATGCCAATGTCGGTACGGTCTGTATAGTATCGGTATCGGAACATGCCAATGTCGGTATCGGTCAATATTTGGTATCGGTATCGGTCTGTATAGTATCGGAACATGCCAATGTCGGTATCGGTCAATATTTGGTATCGGTCTGTATCGGATCGGAACATGCCAAACCGTATCGGTATCGGTCAATATCATTGTTATTAGTAACTGTCCGCTACTAATGTGTGTCCCATAATAAGACATTATATACGAATTTGTGCCTGTTGGATAATGTGTGTCCATCTTACAGAATTATTTTCAAATGGATATGAATTACTACTTGCGGAATCGTTCATGGATGTACAATCGTCGTCCTGATGATATGTGTGGTGTGCGGGATGAATACATAGCGGGAGTAGAGCAGTTCCTGCAGTTTGCTAAGGCGTTCCCTCAGTACATGGACGGCACCAAAATTAAGTGTCCGTGTGTGAAATATCATAACGTGAAATATTATCCAGAAGTGGAAGTGACATATCATTTGTACTCGAGGGATTTCACGCCTACTATCAGTGGACCGCACACGGAGAACTTGTGTCTTTAGCATCAGAGCCGGAGCCTTACGTTGAGCCGTATATGCATACGGGACCTAATTTTGTTTCAGATAATCATGCATACGACGACGGGTGCGTGAACATGGTTTTCGACGCTGCGGGGCCTAGTTTCGTTCATGATGCACCTGAGGAGGCACCGAACGCCGATGCTGCACAGTTCATGGAGTTGCTGGAGAATGCAAGGACTCCATTGTATCCTGGTTGTGAGGATCATTCACCGTTGGAGGTGGTTACAAGACTGTTGAGCATTAAGTCAGATTTAACATGTCGCAAGAATGCTACAACCGAGTGTTGGAGTTGATTATAGAGATCTTGCCGGCGGGTGCTAAGTTGCCTAAAGATTCTACCGGTTTAAGAGGATGGTGAGATCGCTCTGGATGGGATACGAGAAAATCGATTCCTGTCGCAATGGGTGCTGCTGTACTACAAAGACGACAAGGACGCAGATGTGTGCAGATTTTGTGGTGCTGATCGCTATAAGACAACTAGTACAGGAAGGTCTACCGGTGCAAGAAGACCGACCGATTCAATGCACTACTTGCCTTTAACGCCGCGGTTGCAAAGATTATTTATGGTGAAAGAGACGGCCGAAAATATGAGTTGGCACATGCGAGAACAGATTGAAGGAGTATTGGATCACCCATCCGATGGAGAAGCGTGGAAGCACTTTGATCGAGTGTATCCAGATTTTGCTTCAGATCCGCGAAATGTCAGGTTGGGACTATCTTCTGACGGTTTTACTCCTTTTGGTCTTTCGGGATCCCAGTATTCGTGCTGGCCTGTGATTGTTACTCCGTATAACCTACCGCCTTGGATGTGCATGAAGACTCAGTACATGTTTCTAACCGTTATAATTCCTGGTCCGAACAATCCCAAGAGGAACATTGACGTGTACTTACAGCCTTGATAGATGAGTTGAATCAGTTATGGAAAGTAGGCGCTAACACGTACGATGTTTCCAGGAAGCAGAATTTTCAGATGAAGGCAACCCTTATGTGGACCATCAACGACTTTCCGGCCTATGGAATGTTATCTGGATGGAGCACTCATGGCCGTCTCTCATGTCCGTATTGCATGGACCGTAGTAAGGCTTTCCGCTTGAAACACGGCGGAAAGCCGTGCTTCTTTGATTGTCATCGGCAATTTCTGCCAAAAGATCATCCGTTCAGAAGGAACAGGAATGCTTTCCGTGTCGGCGTTGTAGAGAAGGGTGATCCACCGCCAAGGTGGTACGGAGACACGATATGGGAGGAGGTTAAAGATTTTCCAAGTGCTATCGAAGATCCTACAACTGGGTACAAGTGCGATGGATTTGGTAGAGTTCATAACTGGACAAAGAGGAGCATATTCTGGGATCTGCCATACTGGAGTACCAATCTGATCAGACATAATCTTGATGTCATGCATATTGAGAAGAATGTGTTTGATAACATAATTAATACTGTGATGGACGTAAAGGGAAAAACGAAAGACAATCCCAAGGCCAGGTTGGACTTAAAAGAAATATGCAAACGCCCTGCGTTGCATTTGATACAGCAGAATGGAAAATAGTTCCTTCCGAAGTCAATTTTTTCGCTGGACAAGGAGGATAAAGTGAGACTTTTTCGGTGGATCCAGGGCCTAAAATTTCCAGACGGATATGTGTCAAATCTGAGAAGATGTGTCGATCCGAAGGAAAACAAATTGACGGGTATGAAGAGCCATGATTGTCACGTATTCATGGAGAGGTTAATTCCGATTGCGTTTCAGGAATTCTTACCGCAGGCAGTTTGGGATCCATTGACGGAGCTTAGCATATTCTTCAGGGATCTTTGTTCTAAGAAATTGCTCGTTGATCGTCTAGAAAAGCAAGAGAAGGACATTGCGGTAACACTATGCAAGCTAGAGAGGGTGTTTTCTCCTGGATCTTCGACTCTATGGAGCATTTGCCGATTCATCTATCCTATGAGGCACGTGTTGGTGGACCCGTCGAATATCGATGGATGTACCCGTTCGAGCGACATTTGAATCACCTAAAAAGAAAGGTGAAAAATAAGGTAGGGTCGAGGGTTCTATTTGTGAAGCCTATGTTCTCGAGGAGATTACAACCTTTTGTTTGATGTATTTCAAGCATGTTGCAACTAATAGAACGAGAGCTTCCAGAAACGACGAGGGAGATCATGAAAGTAATGATACAATACTGAAGGTATTCAATGCTCCAGGAAAGCCATCGGATAAGATAAAAAGAGATATCTGAACGATGATGAGCTAAGGGCTGCTCAGGTTGTGTATTACTCAACTGCGACGAGGAGGAAGTAGAGAAACTGGAGGGGTAAGTAATTAATACGTCTATATTATTTTAATAGTGTTAATTATTATACTATATATTAATTGAACGATGTTGTTTTCAGCATATTTAATGATGAGATGAGGTCGGGTAGGCCACACATAACAGAAGAAGAACTATAACAAGAAATGAGGCGTTATTTTCCATCATGGTTGAGTGCATATGTAAGACTTGAGAACTCTGTAATTACCTTTTTGTATATGCACTTGATTGAGAATGAGCTTAATTGCTTCTTTCGTGGTATTTAGGTCGATCGTCTATACGCAAGACTTGAGAATGAGTCTATTAGAACGTTAGCCAAGGGACCAATTTATGCTGCAAAAATCTGTGATGTATCATATAAATATGAAAGTGAAGATGTAGAGAGGAAGAAGAAGAAAGAAGAAGAAAGAAGAAGAAGAAGAAGAAGAAGAAGAAGTAGATGAGCTAAACGAACTAGATGAATTTTCAGAAGAGGATTAAATCTGTACGTTTGTTTTATAATCATATTTGACACTTTAGTGACACTTCTATCATATAAATCTGTGACACTTCAGTGACACTTATTGACACTTTTATTGACACTTCAGTGACACTTTTTGACTATGATTTTTCAAAAATCTGTGATGTCTATCATATAAATATGTTTTTTGTTTTATTGTCATAATTTTATTGTCAGGTATGACTAGACCATCTGGACGACGCGGAGGATTATATATTAGGCAGCCCCGTCAGCCTCGGGCTGGGGATGGAGAGGGCAGTTCCGTACCCTCATCCTCATCTCCGAGTACGCCAGTGTACCGTTCTGTTCCCGGTCCATTACCGGGACAGGGCAGTTCTAGCAGGTTGGCGACTCCACCCTCGTCGTCCAGCCTTCCTGTTCCCGGTTCATTATCGGGACAGGGCAGTTCTAGCAGGTTGGCGACTCCTCCCTCGTCGTCCAGCCTTCCTGATCCCGCGTCCAGCATCCCTGATCCCCCGTCCAGCATTCATACTGTCGACGGCTCTATGGAGGGAGCCCACGCCGATCATATGGAGGACGGCGATCAGACTGATCCTGCCCAGGCAGGAGGTGAGAGCGACCCTCCATGCGCTCCCCCGGGCGAGACGCGTATGGAGATTGAACGGACGGGCCTATGAAGTAAGTTAATTAATATTATATATTTCTCAAATGATTATATGTACATATATATTCATGAAAAATTATTATTGTATAGATATCGGCCTTCTGCAGTACAGAGACAGCTGGGGACATTTGTGAGGCAGAACTATGGTGGGCCTTGGCTCAACTACTCAGATGCTCCCGCAGATAGGAAGGCCTTTTGGTTCGCCCACTTCAAGGTAAAAAATTGTTTATTTTAAATTTTAATAATCATTTGTGTATATTATACAACTTTTGTATTTTACTTCTTGTAGAGGACCTATTTCTATCCACCACACCAGACGGCGAGGATCGAGGGCCAATTTCCTGCCGTCATAGCCAAGCTCATCCGTGATGCGATCGACGACCAGAAGCGTCGTGATTGCGCCGGACGTCCGATCCAGGGTTGGATTACGCCAGAGCAGTGGACTGCGATGAAGGCTAGATTCAGCGAGCGCCAGTACCAGGAGCGGTCTGAGAAGGCCAATGTGGGTCGAGCGCCGGTAAGTGGTGTGGCGGCTCCATTCCGATGACGGAGCATTTTCGTCGTCTGGTACGTTTTCTATGACGGACATTAATTTATATATAGTTCGATATAATGTTTAATACTAATAATAGATAATATATTTAACAGGTAAAGAAGGGTGAGGACCCGAACATGGTGACCGTCTTCCTGGTCACCCATCGGAGGGCTGGGGACTTCATTGACGAGAGGGCGACGCAGGCATATGTAAGTTCTATTCAACTAATATTAACTGACTATAATTTAGAAAACAGGAAAATAGATATCAATATAGACTTTAGTAAACACTTACACGTTAGCAAACATGTTCTAGACCGAGTTTGTTCGGCTACAGAAGGAGGCGGCTGATGCTGCTGCTGCTGCTAGTGCGCAAGCAGAGGGAGGGACTGGTACTTCCTCCCAGCCGCCTACAGAGCCATCGCCGGACGAGCTCTGGATGACCGCCGTTGGCGGTCTTCAGAAGGGTACGTACTACGGTACGGGATCCTACGGCGCGTATTTGGCTTCGGAGTCATCCCGGGCCCCCTCTGTCAGTGCGCAGTCTCCGGCTACGCAGGCGTCGTCACGAACTGAGGATGTTCGTCGTCAGATCGAGGAGCTGCGTCGCGAGTTGCAGCAGCAGATTTCTGATGCGGTCGAGCGACAATCCGACCCTCCGATCGTTACCGGACGATTTGATGCGGTCGAGCGCAGTATACAGGAGCTGATGAGTCTGCATCAGGCTGCAGCTGCCAACTTGCAGACGCTCACTGAGTCTACGCAGCGCACGGAGCGTAGACAGGTCGAGCTGGACGGATCGCAGAGGAGCCTTTCTCTCTCAGTCGCTCAGTATACTGAGAAGGTGGTGAGTGTCCTTGCTGCGCATGGTGAGCGACTGCGAGAGCTGGAGCAGGTACGTCCTCCGGGTCCATCGACGGTGCCGACTCCAGATACTGTACTGCCTCCGGCGCCGACTCCAGACATTGTACTGCCTCCTACTGCCCCTATGGTACAGCTCACCCAGGAGCAGTATGACTACTTCTATCCCAGTTGCGCGGCAGGGGTCCGCAGTAATTTTATTGGTTTTTTTATGACTGTATGTATTGGCCCTATGGACAAATTGTTTATTCATACACTGTTGTTTATACACTTGGTGGGAGACTTTTTATCATCTTTCATTTTTATTTGACTCTATTGGATGTTTGTGAGGATGTGTATCTTTGATATTTACTTTGCACTGCCTCCTATTTTTATTGTGATATTTACTGTGATATCTGCGACGGGATGACAAATATACCTACGCTGGGTTATAAGCGATGATCTGATATACAAAGGAGATGCTGCCGAAATTTTAAAAAATATATTGTGTATTTTTGTTATGATGTGTGTCTGTGTTTACAGTGAATGTGAAATACAGTGTTCGGAACCATCGACAGTTTCGATTACTGTTGTATGTTTATCTTGGATAGAAATAGCAACAGTTCAGGGTGCACTTCTGAGAGCTTCATTTTCACGTCCTTCACTTTCTCGGACGTCGTAAAGGTTCCCGAGAAGGTGAAGGACGTGAAGAGGAAGCTCTGAGAAGTGCACCCTGAATTGTTGCTCTTCTATCAAAGATAAAACATACAACAGTAAGCGAAACTGTCGATGGTTCGAACACTACACTTCACACACTGTAAACACAGACACACAGCATAACAAAAATATCAATTATATTTTTTTAAATTTTTTTTTTATATTAGCGACGTATAGCGACGTTCTGCGACGTACTGCGACGTCACACAGACGTCGCTATACGTCGCTAACTAGCGACGTTACGTCGCTCGACGTCGCTAATATACGTCGCTACGTTGCCCACGTGGCCACGTGGATGCCATGCCTTGTCATCATTTATAAACTTTTGAAGCGTCGCAACTTGTCGCTTTACGTCGCATATTGGCGACGTACTTATACGTCGCTATCTGTCGCTCATTTAGCGACGTCTAGCGACAATTAACTACGCGTCGCAAATAGCGACGTTTTGCGACTAAATTGCCATCTGCGACTTGTCTATAAGCGACGTAGGTTTTTCGTCGCTAATTACGTCACAAAATTGTTAGCGACGTATTTCCTGTATTTAGCGACGTCTCCTGACGTCGCTAATCTGGGTTATTTTAGTAGTGCACAAAGTAAGAAGCACCACCAAGAGATTTACCTTCATAGGACCGCAGACATCCGAGTGAATCAACTCGAGCAACGCCGGCTTCCTCGAACTTGGGTGACTTTGGAAAGACACCCTATTTTGCTTCCCAGCTAAACAGTGCGTGCATTTCTCCAACTTTGTAGACTTGAGCCCCGGAATCACTTTCCTGTTCACCAAGTAGCTCATCCCCTTCTCGCTAATATGGCCGAGCCGCCTGTGCCACAACTCGGTAGATGCATCACTGACTGCGTTCACCTCCTGTGCCCCCTCTGCGCCCCTCCATATAATAGAGACCGGACTTCTTGCTTCCTCTGGCAATCACCATCGAACCTCTGGAAAGCTTCCACTGACTGTTCCCGAAGAGACTGAAGAATCCTTCGTCATCCAACCTTCCAACCGACACCAGGTTGAAACGGATATCAGGGACATGACGAACATCCTTGAGAACAAGAACCGCACCCGTCTTCGTTCTCAAATGCACATCTCCAACGGCAACCGCCTTCGACACATCTCCGTTGCCCATCTTCAACACGCCACAGTCTCCTGTCGTGTAAGTGGCAAACAGTACCCTATTGTGAGATACATGTGCTGAAGCCCCTGAGTCCACCAGCCAAGAATTGTCGTCGCAGGCGAGGTTAGTAATGACCTCATCACCTACGACGATCACATCGCCTCCATGCACCGAGGCCGCCGATGTAGTGTTCTCTTCTTGCTTCCCCTTGTCGCCCTTCTTCTCTCTCTTCCAAGCGAAACAATTCCGCTTGATATGGCCCTTCTTACCGCAATGGTAACACTCTGAGTCCTCGTAACGACCCTTGGACTTCCCCCTGCTCTTGTCTCTGCCACCACCTGGACCCCTGCTTTTGCCCCTTCCGCGGCTCTCTGAAACAAGTGCCTCTGAGTGGTGGGATGTGGATGAAGTGCCCTGAGAACGTCTCCGCATCTCTTCATTCAACACCCGCTCTTGGCAAACTCCAGACTGACCACGCCCTCTGGAGCAGAAGCAATCATAGATACTCGTACGGTCTCCCACGAGTCTGGCAATGTACACAGCCACAGTCCCTGAACTTCGTCGTCGAGACTCCCATAGAAGATAGCTGGTCAACCACGCCCTGGAAATCACTCAAGTGATCCGTAATAGACGCCCCATCTTTGTACCGCAGACCCATCATCGTCCGGATCAGGAACAACTTGTTTACCCCGGTCTTCTTCGCGTACAAAGATTCCAGCTTATCACATAACGTCTTCGCATGCTCAATATTGGCAACGTGGTTGTACACGTTCTCGTCAACGAACTGCCTGATGTATCCGCACACCTGTATATGCTCGAATTTCCAGTCCTCCTCGAATTTATCACTGGGCTTCTCGAATGCAAATACGGACAGATGCAGCTTCTTGACGAACAGCAAATCCTTCATCTTGCTCCGCCAATAATGATAGTTTGTGCCGTTCAGATTCACCATGCGCACCGGCTTCACGTCCATCTCTCCTCTCTGGTTCCTCTGTCAACTCCTGACACCCTTTGAACCCAAAGCTCTGATACCACTCTGTTGGGAAAGAAATGCGAAAACCTTTCCCCAAACCGGAGAGTACCTGCGAGAGGACCGAGCAATACAACGCACGAACCCAAAAACAATCACACAAAAACAATCCACGCAGACACAGAGAATTTTTGACGTGGAAAACCCTTGCGGGAAAAACCACGGGACGATCGGAGTCCAACCCTGAGAAGCCTCCACTAATGGAATAGAAGAATTACACCCTCTACAAACTCCTCCCGATCCAAATCGGATCCCCACAACACTCAGAGATAAGAACAATGATTACAAGGCTACGAAGAGCGAGAACGACGAGTAGAGATTACCCAAACACGATCTCCTTCGAACAGCGACCTTCAATCCTCCGTCTTCTTCTCCGAAGTTGTAATGACACTCTTGCCTCCTTCCTCTCTCAAACTTGTGTTGTCCAATGCGTTGCACTCATACGATATGAATTAGGGTTGAGAAAACTCAACTTAACTCCATAATCCCGCAACCAACCTGAACCGTTGGATTAGATCCAATGATGAAAACTCATCCTGAAATTCGCTTCAGCCCCCGACGACACAGAGTTCGGCCAGAACTCTGTGTGGGGCAAACAGAACCTCACGGCAACATTCTGGAATGGCCAGACCGAGTTCGGCCAGAACTCGGCCTGGGACCGAGTTCGGCCCGAACTCGGCAGACTTGGTCCAGAACCCCCTTTTGGGGCAGCAGCAGCAGCAGCAACTACGTCGCCTACTTCCCGAGCTTCTCCGACATCGGACGGCGCTCGTCGCACTCCGGGGTCTTCTCCACATAGGTTGGGAACCCCACCCACTCCATGAACACTTCAGAAATTTTGTGACAAAAAATATTATATTCGTGGTAAATATTTTAAAATATCAGTGACAATAATTGAATATTCTCATAAATACAACGTACTATATAAATACAGTAAAATTAATATATATACATTTTGTTTTAAAAAAAGGAATATAAGATTCTAAAGAATATTACATTCCGCACATCGATTGCTCCTAAACCAAGTTTGGGAACCAAATGTTCCGTTCGTTTTGTTTATTTGCCAATAAAGTCTTCATGACGACAATAAAAAAATGAATGTATAATTCTTTTAGAATGTATTGAAAGCAAAAAACCAATTCATCGTACGAGGTCTCGTCCGTCTATGTCCAGTTGTTGGTGTGCTGTGTCATTAGTTTAATTTGGACATCGGAGTGGAGAATGAAAAAGCTCTCTACGTCAGAAGACTCAGAACCTACTAACTCAAATTTGTTATTTTGTGGAAACATTGTCACATGTCACGCGAAACATTAGGTGCTGACATGTTATCCAATTATAGAAATACTTTGTTAGGTTCGCGAAATCGATTGGATGAGAAGTAAGTCATTATTTTCTTTTATTTGAGTGCTAAAGAATTGAGGAGTTAATGAGAGTGATTTCTAATAATAAAAAAGAAAAAGAAAAAATTGATTTCATCCATTCACTTAAAAGATTTACTTTGTCATCTTTAAGTATTCACATTCTCTTTCCATTTATTCGACATTTTCAAACATCGAAAAAAAAAATTATAATTTTGCAAAGAAAAAAGAAAGAGCAAAGAATTAATTTTCTTTTGTTTCTTTTCCGCGAACAAAACAACACAAATGTATAAATAAATGAGTGCTTTTTCACGCGACCTATGCATGAATCGACGCCACGTGTCGGTCTTCTATTAGTCGGATCCGTTTACCTGTGAGGACTAATTTATGTGAGTCCCACAGTCAAACCAATGAGGATTGAGGAGGCGACATGTGACGTCGATTTGGACCATACGGTCGTCTCCATCTGTCCGTTTAAAATTTTCCTAAATAAATGACATAAACAAACAGAAAATTTCATATCGAGGTATGAAATTTGATGTATCTACGTAGAAGAGAAGTTTAGGGATATTATGGAGAGAGGATAGGGCGTCATCTTAGATGGCGCAAAAAAAAATTCTAGGTTTCGGAGCCATCTTAGCGCCCAAATCTTTTTATTTTTTTATATTACGTGAGAAAGTTGATTTTCTCATCTCCTTGTACAATTTTATCTTTTAATTTTCTAGTTAGTTGTTTAAATCTGATATTAGAAAAAACTCTTAGGGTCTGCTTGGATTGAGGGTTAAGAGAGTTAAGTGAGGAAAAAATAAAACCATACTTGGTTTGAGGGTGAGGGTTTAGGAGGGAGGGTTATAGAGGGTTAAGTGAGGGTTTATTTCACCATCTTTTGTCTATTTTTTTTAACCCCTAAGTCGGAGGGTTATCGAGGATAATTGAGATGTTTTGTTTAAAAAGTCATAAATACTCCTTATTTGTTTTATAAAATATCATTTTTTTTCATTTTTTTTTTGGTTCTCAACATGTTAATCCATAGTGTCACTACCACTTTTCTAGGACAAGGGTATTTCTGTCATTTCACAAAGTTAGTCTTTTTTTCTTTTAATATGATGGTTGTAATTATTAGTAGTCTAACTAATCATTAGTCATGGTAGACCCCATTTAATTTGACTTGACCAATTAGTTAGATTATTTAGACTTTATTCATGGTTAGGTTGAACACAAGCCTTTATTAGAGCCAAACCACTTAGCCTACTTAAGGACCCACTTAATACTAAGTGTAATGAAAGGATTAGGGCTAGTCTAGAGCCTATTTAATCCCCATTTCCTCTAAAATAGCAGCCACTATTCATTTCTAGGGTTCCATCTTTTCCTCCATTCCAAACTTCTCCAAATTTTCTCCTCTTTCCTCCATTGGTTGGACAAAAGCTTGGGGGAGCTCAAAGAGGCTAGGAGAAGGCTCTAGCAAGGATTTGAAGGCTCCATCTCCATCCATTTTCTCTTTTTGTGCAACTTTGTTAAGGTTCCTTCCTACATAGGTATAACTCTCTAAACTTGCATTTCCATGGTTCAAATCCTTGCATTCATATAGGAGACCCTACCCATGAATAATAGGGGGTAGATTGGGGTCCTATTGAGTGCTATTTTGACCATGTTGTTCTGTTTTCTTAAGTTTAAGTTTGTGTTTGGTTAGTTTTGGTTCAATTGATAGGTATAATGGTGTCTAAGGTATTAAGAGTACATGTACAGGTATATGTATGCTAATTATTATATGTATATGAGTAATGGAATGGGAGATAGGCTTATTGATCATTGTCTATTGGTGTCCCTTAGATACAACTGCTAGGTGTGACAGTTAGAGTGGGTTTTGAATATGCAGTTGTGTATGTGTCATGGCATTATATGTATATTTATGTTATAGGTATATAGATGGGAAGCTCGGGCTTGGCCATTGCTTGGAAAGCATTTGGGTGGCATGGTTTAGAGTGTGCAGGCATGTTGGCCAGGCCATAGGCCATGACAGGCCACTACTGTACAGAGCTTAGTGAGAGTCCTAGACTAGGTGCTAGTGACATGTGACAGTAATGTTATATATGTATGTGGCTGTGTCGGGTTTTTGGAGTGGACTGACTTGAGATACCAATTGGGAATTTAAGGAGCATGTATCAGTCTCTTGACTGAATGCATAAGCTTGGGGTTTGGAAGAAAACCTTTTCCCTAGGTCGGGCAGCAGGACCATTAGATCCCTGCCATGAGTATCGGTGAGGAGAGCAGTGAGTGTCTAGTTATTGCAGTAGCAGTGATCAGTGTGAGTGTCTTGAGTGGGCATTTGTATTTGTTGATGTAGGTATTGTATGGATATGGATGTAGGAGTGTATCAGTGAGAGGTATGGGGTTTGCACTGTCATAATGTGACATTGTGTGGCCAGGCCATATTGGCCACAGCAGGGTGAAATGGACTTGGACAACAAGCCCTATGGGAAGAGAGCAGGACAGTGAGTAATGTTCAGTTGGAACTAGAGTATTAGTGAAATGTGCAAGGTGTGTTCATTTCAGTTCAAATATGAGGGACTGAACCTTTGCCATCAGTTTGGTAGCTAATTAGGTGTAGATTATATGTGTTTAGGACTGAGGTGGATTCAGGATGATTTGATGTGTGAAATTGGACACGGCGACACTCAACTGTCTGTGTGCACTGTACAGTAGCTTCCCCTGCTACCTAGGGTATAGTTCTTAACTTTTAATGGACCAATTCACTTCCTAATGACTCTATATGGTAGGGGAGATGTCTGACCTTAGGTCCTTAGCTTTAGGCAGTGAGCCATGGCTTAGTCGAGCCATGGCATGACCCACAAGTTTCTGTTTTTGCAGTCGAGAACCCCCCTCCTGGCTGTGCATGTTCACATACTTTGAAACCTTATTTTCTTTGCACTCCATAGCACACTACATACCCTTGTTCGACCAGTTAGCCACTGCCTCTATTGCATCATGCATTCACATATCCCACATTGTCTAAATCCACAAATGTTCAACCCACATAGCATAAGTTCAGTCTTTCTTGTGTTGTCCTGCAATTGCCTAAGTAGTTCAGACCTTAAGCATGAAGTTTCAGCCCTGTCACTCCCCAGTACCAAAATACGGAGACAGACTAGGCCAGCTACTCCATATGAGGTATTCAAACGTCATACGGCGATCGTGGCTGTCAAGAGACAAGGAGGTGTATGCTACATTCAAGTCACCTATGGTCACACAGAACATCTACGTCTCAATCATTCAAAGCAAGAAAACATCAATTAATGAACATATAAGATAAAGCAGTAAGACGTCCCTGACGCTTCATCAAAATAGTCATGGGGTTCTAGCTTTATAAGGTAGCTAGCCCAGAGAGTCAAAGATACATAATTGTATTCAGCTGCAGTCTGATTTAATTACAATTGTGCAAAAGATAAAATGTCTAGATTAGCCGGCTAAACAGGTGCCGGTGGCTAAATGCCAGGACTAAATAAAGATACAAGAGTGGTGGAGAAGAAACCCACTCGAGTCCTGCGCCAGTCATGCTCCTAGTATGCACCATTGACGTCAGGGAAGAAAGTCAGATCCTCAGGCTCTGCTACGCGATCTGGCCAAACAAAACCAGCCGGGTCAACCCTGAAAATAGCAAGTACCACAAGAGAGCAAAAGAGTGAGATAAAACCCAGTCATAAAATAATAATAATAGTAAGCTTCCGGTCGTAACCTCGGTCCACAGCCTGTCCTAGCACGATAGACCAACCCAACAACCAAACAAGGACATAGGTTGGACCACGCACCATGACAGTCCGTGTCCCTCGGCTACTAGCGGAAGGCCCAAGCACAGTCAAGTCGTTTTTCAAGCGGCCATTCATTCCTGCGGCTTTCTATATTTGGCAGAGTTATCCCCGTTATACTGATTAAAGGAATCCTTAGATCGTGTCAACCCAGCAGGGCTAGCCAAACCATAAGACTTATAACACTTTGATTATGCACCAGTCTCCCGAAGGGCTACCGCGCTAAAACATTTAACACATAGCTCTTAGGAGTCGGATATAGCTATTCGCTATAGGCGAATGAAACCATATCCGTGACGGCCAACCCGGCACGTCAGGACGGGACCTGGGATGGCTAGTATGGCACGATCTCGGGATTCTTCCCACCCAATGCATCTACTAAGTTAGTTGCCTAGTTAATTCCTAGATTATCCTCAGAGTTCACATGTCGTGGTCACATGTTGACTCCCTTAGATGTCGTACATCATACGAGTACTCCAAGAAGGAATCCGTACTGGCTCAAGGATTCGTTCGTATGTTTCCCCTTCTTGGTGTAATGCAACACACAACACATACCACGTCATTGCCAACGACCATTACTATGTAAATGCTAGACTCTTGGGAGTACTGGCAGGTATCACGAAGGAACACTTAGCACGTAGGATAGCACCTCGGTGCTCACATAGGTTGTACTGTTGTACATATAGGATCATCCAGCCTTCACATTGGTGGTCAGACTAGAAATGAAGACTAATATACAAGGGAACATGCGGCCATGACTCATACGGCTGGAAAATGCTGGCGCATGCGGCTGGAATAAGTCATGCATATGTGGCCCGAAAGAAAGGGGCGCATGCGGCTCAGGGAGCTACATCCCATGCGGCTAGAGAGTCGCTGGGCCTATGCGGCTGGAACTGCCAGCGCCATACGGCTGGAAAAATGGTCAAGGCGCATGCGGATGGAGGGTGAGATCTCATGCGGCTGGAGAAGAACAAAGTCCATGCGGCTGGAGAAGAACAAAGTCCATGCGGCAGCGTTCTAACGTAGACTTCTGCGGCTCGAATACTTATGTGGCCACCTTTCTTATGCGGCTGCGAAGTGTCATGCGGCCGAAACTGCCCAACGCTATACGGCTCAGACGCTCATGCGGCTGAGAATTGCACATGCGGCTGCAATCCTCATGCGGCTGCTTTGCTCCTGCGGCTGGGAACTGCTCATCTTCCCTGCCAGAGCCTGCGTAGGCGAACCACGGAGAACCCAAATGTTGCTTCGGCCATAACTTCCTCCAAACAGGTCGAAATCTAACTTTACAAAGGTCTAAACTGTGTAGACAAAATTCCTACAACATAGGACTATTGGTTTTCAAAAATAGCCAAGTTTGATAGATCAAAACCATGAAAACCCATAAAACCCTAGATTTTTAGGAACTTAGATCTACACAAATCTAGCCATTAAAATCAAAGACTTCAAGAACTAAACTTGTAGAGAATGAAGAGATGAACAATGTAGACAAATAAAATCGAGTAAAAATCAAGAAAGAAAAAATACACTAATCTCCACTTTTGAGCAAGTTGTACTTGCCTATGAAGTGGTAGTTGAGAAAAATAAATGGAGGAGTGAATGAGGAGAGAGAGTGAGGAAGAGATATTAAATAGGGGTTGGGTTGGTTTAAGAAAACCCTAATCCCTAACCACTTCCACTAATGATAAGGCTAAAAAGGCTACATGCTATCATTAATAAATAATTAGACAAAATTTATGCACATGCTAAATACAGATACCGTCTACAGAATTCATGAAGATTACGTATATCGGGATCGAGGAGTGACAAGCCCCCTACATTTTGGTTCAGTCTTTGAACTCTAAGTTCAGTCCCCTTCATTTGATTTATACTCCATGTATCAGTCCCAATTCTTTCATCCATATATATATATATATATATATATATATATATATAGGTTCAGTTCACTGTTACCTATATCAGTTAACTTTGAACTTTGATTTCAGTCCACTCTAACATGAGGTATCAGTCCCATTCCTTTATAGGTTCAAGTATGGGTTTTGATATCAGGTCTGGGCATCAGTTCATATCTACTTTGTGGGTTCAATCCTTGAACTCAAGCTCAAGTCCCTGAACTTACTGTCCAGTCCCTAATGGACAGTCCCAACTGACATTTAGTCCAGTCTTGGTATGATTTCTCAGTCCACTTGCAATGTGTGTCAGTATATGCATATATATAGAGGATGTGATATCATGGAGTGTGCTCGAGTGTGGACTGAGATGGAAGCCTGGAGCAGCAAGCAAGGTAGCAAGCATACAGTTGCTTGCCCTGGCAGAGGTAAGGCAGTACAGGCCCCTGCACTTAGCAACATGGTGTCTTGTATAGTGAGGTCGAGTCTGGCCTTTTGTGGTGTGTGTCCAGAGAATGTGGCAAATGTCATGAGGCTATGGTGAGTGAATAAGTGGTCTATTGGAAAGTAGGGGGATCCAGGTAGAGGACAGATATGGGCTATAGAGTATCAGAGTTATGGGTTAAAGTATTGTAGTACCTGAGATTTGATTAGAGTGTTAGGATATCTGGATGTTCACATAGGATGTGATGTATTAGTTAGTTTAGATGTTAGCTTGAGCCTAAGCTACAGCAGGGCATGCTTGGCAATTGCAAGCATATACAGGCAATGCAGCAGCAGTAGCAAGGTTTGCAACCTTGCATTGCATATGGCAAGCACAACATGCATGCATCCTTAGGATTGCAGTAAGCAATACAAAGGCAGCAGCCATGCTTGGCATTGCCTTATGACAATTGGTAGTGGCAGGATAGTTTGCTCATACCCTTGCTTTGCATTTCCAGCAAGGGGCATGAGGGGCAGGGGATTTACCCCTTGGAACAGGGTTGGGTTGGCCTTAGGCCATTGAGAGTCTTCCTTAGTGTGAAACATTGAGTCACACTTGGGTCTTGGGTAGGGGTATTAGTGAGGGATATGTATTTATATATGATTTTAGTTATCCTTGTCCTAAGTAAGTAAAGGGCCTTGCCTATCAGCCTATAGGATTTGAATTACCTACTCTAGGTAATAGGATTCCTAGTTTAAGGTATGGTTTTGGGGATACCAATATAAATAGGATAAAGGGTAATCATAGGTAGGTAATGACTTGATGTGGGTTAACGTAACCTAGATTTGACTAGAGTTGACCAGTTGACAAAAAGTCAACTGAGAGTCAGTTTTAACCTAGATTGCATATCACGTACTAGAAAACCATGTTTAGCACTATTAAGCACCATTTAACCTATGTATCTCATCTGTAGGCCTTGTGACTCCACTTTGAGGCTCGGTTCACATTCATTGCTCAGGACGACAGGAGAGTACATTCTCTGATAGTTTTATTATGTTGATATATCATGTGATGCATGTTATATTAGTGTTCTATCTTGATTCTGACACGATGGACTCACGGATTGGTATTTATGGATTCTTTGACTGGAGATACGTGGTTTCATGCCTATCTTGAATAATGTAATCATGACTAATGCATCCATCGTGACTAATGAAATACGTGTCAAAGAACCTGGATTCCATGTGTACTAGTCGGGCGAAAGAATACCTAGGAGACATGTGAACATACCTATTCTATCCCATTGGTCTTACGTGAATAATAGCGGCCACACACGTAGGTGTATGGTTTGTCGGATATATCCCTCTAGTCGTTCACATGTCAAACTTGGTATTTCAAATCACTGGTCTTAACACAGTTTGTCTGAGTTGTCTACAACATATCTTGCATGACAGGTTTATCCATTTTTACATATCTGTCCGTTCTCATATGATCTTGTACACTTGTCTTTTCATTATATACCTCTACAACTTGATCATCAAGAATTTTATTATTATTTCATACTCATAGCGCTTGTCAATTATTTTGAACTGTTAGAGTATATGTGCTCGTTCCATCCTGACTGGATATATTGACAAATATTACAGATGATGATGGTGACTGCCCTACCTGTAATGTTCCTATTTTGAAATACATATATGACCGTATTATTGTATTTCAAGGATTTTAAAATTTAGGTATTGTTAAATTTTTGTTTGAAATTATTGGAGGTGAATTTTATTGTATTGTTATTATTAATTTTCTTGTTCCAAATCTACCCTCCCAAAATATCTAACCTAACCCCCTCTCTCCTCACTCAAATTACCCCTCATATCACTCACCCACTCCCTCTCCCCTCACCTTTCCCTCTCTCACCTCTCTCTCTCCCAAAATCTCCCCTCTCTCTCTTCCCTGGAGAACCCCTCCAAATCCCTCTCTCTCTCTCAGCTCTCTCTCTTCTCACTCTTTCTCCCTCTCCCCAGTCCCCTTCCCGAGCTTCCCCTCTCTCCTCCCTCACTCTCTCTCTCGCTCGCTTCCTGTCTCCTCCTCCCCACTCGATCTCCGACCCTCCCTCCATCTCTGGCCACCTTCCCCACCAGTACCGCCACCACTTCGACCAGCACCACCATCATCGTCGTCTCCTCCACCATCATCGTCGTCTCCGCCATCAGCCGCCACCACCACAACTTCTAGCCACCGCCGCCACCACCATCGTTCTTCTCCTCCTCCTCCGCCCCCTCTTTTAGGAGCCGCATTGCCGTCGTCTCCACCCTCTCCTCCGCGGCCCCCGGCCTCCCTCCGCCGCGACCACCACCACTCGTGGCCGCCGCCCTCTTTTCGGCCTGCCTGGCCGGAGCTCTTCCTCCTGCTGCTGTTCTTCTCTGTCGCGGAGCTGCCCCGGCCCGACTGACCCCGGTAAGCTCCTCCGGCCTCCCCTCTCTGTCTCCTTCCCTCCGCCGGAGCCTGGCCGACCCCGACGGCTCTTCTCCTCTATAGATCTGCTCCTCCTCCCTCTTCCCTTCTGTCCGGCGAGCCGCCATGCCCCGCCGCGAGCGCCGCGCCAGCCTCGAGCGACGGGACGCCCTTGGGCCCCGCACTGCTCGAGCAGCGAGCCAGCCTCGGGCTGCGTGCTCTTCAGGCCACGTGCCTCGATGCACGCGCTGCCTCGAGCAGTATGATGCCCGGTCCGCGTGCGCCGCATTCTGTACGTGCCTCGGTTTGTGTGCGCCTCGATTTGCGCGCATTCTTGGTTTTCGTGCACCTAGATCTACGTATTGCCTTGGGCAGCGGGACGCCTCGAGCCCGTGCTGCCTCGGGCAACGTGTCATCTCGGTTTGCGCACCGTCTTATTTTCTGTGCCTCGGCCTTTGTGTCTTTCTTGATTTTCGTACCGCATCGATTTGCGTGTGTACCTCGATTTGTGTGCCGTATCGATTTACGTGCTCCTTGGACTTTGGGTCGTTTCGATTTACGTGCTTGCCTTGATTTGCGTGTCACGTGATTCGTGGACCATTATGATATTCGTGATTTTCTCGATCTACGTGTACGTCTCGATTTACGTGCACGTGTTTCCCGTTCATCTCGATATTCGTACCATCTCGATATTCGTGTCATCTCGATTCTCGTATGCGTCTCGATATACGTACACGTCTCGGTTTACGTGTCCGTATCGATCCGTGTACCTCGGTTTCCGTGCCAGATCCCTACACTGCTTGCGGGACCCA
Organism: Iris pallida; assembly: GCA_029216955.1. NCBI lineage: Eukaryota > Viridiplantae > Streptophyta > Magnoliopsida > Asparagales > Iridaceae > Iris > Iris pallida. The sequence goes on from JANAVB010035158.1 coordinate 28,123, forward strand.
CACGGTATAGCCTCCTGCCATCCCCGGTGATTTCTCCTATTATTTTATTGTTTGGTGCTAATGATTGTTTATTGTGTGTTCTGAGGATCTCGATTGGCGTGCTAGCTTGGATCGCGGCTGTCGAAGACTTGCTTACCTAGCCGAGCCCTCTAGGCAAGTATCCCTTGCTCATCGACGGCTCTTGCCCTCTCTCCTGGATTTTATTTCATTTAATTAATTATAGTTGTAAATTTATAACCATGATTAGTGTAGCCTAGTAGTAGAACTGCCATGATGATAACTTAGGATAGCTTGGTTCGATACCGGGGTAGACCGTATCGGGCAACTCGGATGGGTCATCCACACCTCCGAGGACACGAGCACGACTCACATATATGGATTGTCCCTGTATGCCCGTGTCCGACTCGCGGTCGGGTAACGGCTCTGGCTAACTTTACTTGTGGCGGTGATTGTGCTTGGGTTAGGAATTTATGGGCATGTGTTGTGGTGCGCCCTGCGAGGCGATTATTTTATTATACATGTTGGCTTGGCGCCCAGTACGCATCGTAGTGCTGCTGGAGGCCGAGATATTAGTGGTCTCGGGTTCGATTGATTTCCAGTACGCATCGTAGTGCTGCTGGAGGCCGAGACTTAGTGTTCTCGGCTATCGACTTGTTCCCAGTACGCATCATAGTGCTGCTGGTAGCTGAGACCTAGTGTTCTCAGTCTGCGATTCTGCGATTCCGCGACGGGTTGCGCCGAGTGGATTTTAGCTCCAACTCGCTGGGAGCTCCTGTCCAGAATACAGAGGAGACTCTGTCGGATTCTTTTCGATCGAGAATTTAGTTCGAAGGATTGGGCAGAACCATTCTTTTGGTTTGCTGGACTGGGCTCGTGCCTGTTTACCTTGGTATAGTATACCTGATCCCATTGCTTGCTAGGTAGACTCCAGACTAGATCAGTCGCCTAGCTCCTGATCTGTCTTGTCCGTCGGATAGCGTAAGAAGAGCGGTTCTACTCGGGAGACGGTCTGCAACCCTGGTCCTTGTTTGGTTTAAGGATTGTGGATTTGCTCCAGAGCGGTCCGTGTAATCCTTGCCACTTCCGGCAATATTTATTACCGGACTCTTGTCCCCTGACCCTTCATCCTAGGGGTTGTCCTAGTCTAGTCAGATAGAGCTGACAGTTGTCCTGTGTATTGGGAGTTGTGACTTGTGGATATGACTGAGGATTGAGTATTATGGAGAGTACGATCTCGGGATATTGACTTGGTGGATCTATGTGGATTCTTGGATTTTGGTGATTTCGAATATTTCGTGGAACGAGGAGAATATCGAGGGTATTATTATATGATTTTTACTCGACTTTCCAAACGCCCAAAACCTGGTACTTTTGTGTATCCCGGTAGTTGGGGAACTGGTTTGATTGCTATGTCTTGGTAGTTGAGGGGCTCGTTTTCTAGTGGCTGGTGATCATTGACTTGGAGGATTCTTGTAAGCCAGAGGGCCTAGCGTTGCTTATAGTGATTAGCTTGGTATTTGGTTATTGACCTTCCTGACATGATATTGATTTCCATCGTAGATAGGAGACTCCTGATAGTTTGATAAGGTGGATGGATCGACTTGATGATTTGAGCTGTAGGTTCCCATGTGTACTTGACAGACTATTATAGTGGAGATTTTGATCTTGTACCCGACTTGTTATCCATGTCACGATTTGGGCATGTGACTTCTTGTGACTGATAGGTCTGACCTTGTTCCTGGTATTACACGATGACCTGGACCTGTCTTGATTCTTGATTAGTGGCCCGTAGAGGTGCACTCCTGACTAGCACTCTGGACTTGACAGTAAACCTGTCATGTATACTCTTGATTATTGATAGTGGCCCGTGGTGACACACTCCTGACTAGTACTCTCGACATGACATGTTTACTCTTGATTGCTGTTGCGACAGCCAGTCCTGACTTGCTCAGCATGACCCCGTCTTGACACCGTAGTTGATTCTCTTGATTGTGCTTGTATAACCCACCAGTCCAGTCTTGTCTTGCATCATGTCTAGGACATGGATCCCTGAGTACCACGGTCAGGGATCCATAATGAAATTGACTAGGCTAATAACTAGATTAATCATGTAGTTCATGGGGACTTCCCAGTAACCTGTTGCTTGTCTGACCCCGGCCCTATGTATCTATATATATATACTAGGGATTTGTTGCTATCCGTCGAGATGGCGCATTCCCAGCCTTCCGTCGAGTGTGGCACTTCTTTAGGGCACATGTATCTTACTGCAGTGTGCCTGCTATATCATCTTTTTCTTTTGCTGGGGCCATTCGGGTAGTAGCAAGCAGGAGCTGGACTTTGAAGTCTCATTGCATCTTGTTAGTAATTAGGCCTGTGATAACCCTAGTTAGCTAATAATAGCAAGCCGTAGGCATTGTGTGGCCGCTTGTCCTTCTGTATTGTTTGGCTTATTGCCTGCCAGCCAGCTGATATTGATTTCCAGCTGGCAATGCAGGTGTTAGTGGATGCTAGGGAGATTGTGATTGTGTTAGCTTCACTATACTTGTGGATTGTTATCGTGCGTTGGTGCCGCACGATCCCTTACCTTTATTTACTGTTTTTAGGTGTTATTCTTGTCATATTTTATCCTGCTGGTTTTCTTCGCCCGTCCTTGAGCCTTCATTTCTAGTACTTGCTGCGGTTGGCCTGACCAACCTGGATTGTTCCCAGATTGTCTGAGACCGACCTGGTGGATCTTCCAGACTTGACTTGGAGGGTGTGCTTCAGTTCCAGCCATGCTAGGAACTGTGGGAAGGTATACTTGTCTATATTATCCTGTATTGTAGATTCCAGATTTTCATATGAGTATTTTATTTTTCATATGATTATCTCTCTTGATATTGTTTCATTGTGATTTACCTGTGGATATGAGATCGGATTTAGGCCATAGATTGATTGCATGCTAGGATACCCAACCAGACTGGACAGCCGTCATCATCGTATAGCGTATTCGTACCTTATACGGTGTAGCTGGCCGTGTACGTTCCCGTATTCCAGAACTGGGACGTGACACTACCTTCTATGGGGCATATGAGGGTGACATTCAGGAGCCTGAGGAGCATCTAGCTCAGTACTAGAGGATTTACCTCCTGCTTAGACTAGTTAGTTAGGCTTGACTGGACTGCGATCCAGCTAGTACTTGAGACTTGTTGTATATTTATTATTTTGGGATCTTGTGTTATGTTTTGAACTCTAACTTGTGTTGGGATCTTGCATCTATTTCAAGTTATTTCCTTCTATCATATCTTTCATATTTTGTGATATCTTTCTTAGATATCTTGTGATTGAGTTGTGACATTATATACCTCCGTGCGGAGATGACAGGTACCTTTATATTTGTGTCTAGATGTTGTATGTTATAGACGACCTATACAGCATTCTACCGCCGATTCTGCGGCGTAGGCTAGACGTACCCACGTCGTTCTCGTGACCTTCCTCATGGTACGGGTCGTGACACATATCTTCCTAATTTGTGAAGATATTTTGATAAGTTCTAGTTAAAATTTCAACAAATTTAATTTTATGACATATGTAATAAGGTTATTTTGTAACTATCATATTTTTATTAATCATCCTCTCATTCAAAACCTCCAATCCAAGCAAGAGTTATTAAACACCCCTCACTTAACCCTTCCTCCAATCCAAACAAGGTTTTATGTATTTACTCTAGTCCCCCTTACTTAACTCTCCCTCATTTAACCCCACTTAATCTGCTTATTTTTTTTTCCCTTCAATCCAAGCAGACCCCTTAGGGTCTGCTTTGATTGAGGGTTAAAAGAGTTAAGTGAGAGAAAGTTAATCGAGGGAAAAATAAAACCATGCTTGGTTTGAGAGTGGAAGTTTAGAAGTGAGGGTTATAGAGCGTTAACTGAGGGTTTATTTTACCATATTTTGTCCAAAAATTTTAACCCCCAAAATCGAAAGATTAATGAGGGGATTTGAGGGTTTTTGTTTAAAAAGTCATAAATACCCCTTATTTGTTCTATATAATATCATAGTTTTTTCTACATTTTTTCTTGTTTTCAACATGTTGCTCCGTAGCTTCCTAATTTATGAAAATATTTTGGCATGTTCTAAATAAAATTTCAATCAAATTTAATTATTATATATATATATATATAATAAGGTTATTTTGGTAACTATATTTTTATTAATCATCCTCTACTCAATACCTCCAATCCAAGCAAAAGTTATTAAACACCCCTAACTTAACTCTCCCTCCAATCCAAACAAGATTTTATGTATTGACGCTACTCCCCTCACTTAACTCTCCCTCATCTAATCCTACTTAACTCTGCTCCCCCCACCCTACCCACCCCCCAAATCCAAGCAGACCACTTAAAGATAAGTTTAAAAATCATAGATATTTGTTAAAATCTAATATTAGAAAAATATCTTAGAGATAAGTTTTAAAAAATTTAAAATCCTAAAAAAAAATCTCAAATCTTAGATATAATTTGAAATCGTAGATAACTTTTTTTTTAAGATTTTAAATTATATTTTGTAAACTTATCTCTAAGATTTTTCTAGCTAAGATGACGTCAAATTCTAGAATGTTACTAGACGCCTTCTAAGATGGCGTCCTATCCCTTTCTCCATAATATTTTTAAAATTTTCCTTTCTAAGTAAATACATCAAATTTTATATCTCCATATGAATTTTTTACTAAACAAAATATCATCCAATCATTGTGATGATAATGTGTGTGAGTTTTTGTTAAAGTATATATATAAAAAATAATAATAAAATAGTAATTATAATGTCTGTGAGGGGGCTAATATGGTAAAAGTGGTTAAAGAAACTGTAGCAATCCGCGTATAAACTTCACGCGTCATAGTCGTAACGGGTGAGAGGACTTCATTTAATACTCGGCCCAGCAACATTCCTATCGTTGGAGTGTGGCACGAGATTCACGGACCTGTGACAGCTCGGATTAATTAATTTAATTTACTTCCGCAAATGGAACCAACAGTTATCTACTGTCCCTATAAATAGCAAGTTTTACAAAAGCATACCCCCAACAAAAAAAAAAGTAGGCTGAAATAAACATATACTTTGTACAATAGATTTTCTCATAGCAATCTTTTTCTTAAGGTTATTTTTTAGCTAAATACCATAAACTTTTGCTTATATGTTTATTTATTTAAATTTTTTTGTTTTACAAACAATAAATATATTTGACATATCTTGTTTGTTATTTGTTTATAAATACCTATTTTACCATCTGTTAAAAAAACTATCTACAAAATAGTCAAATAATATAATTATCCAACATCTATAAAATTATACCAAACAAGTCCTAAATAATTTATATTTTCCTTTTCTCCCGCTAATTCAACATATTTTTCCCCCTAATGTCTACGGTACTCATGTTCTTCACAATTGACTAATTTTAGACTATAGCCGGAACCATATGCTAGGTGGGCTTTAGTCCACCTCAAAATATTTTTATTTTATTTTATTTTATTTTATATCAGTAAACCTACACCTATTCCACTCTAGTCAACTCCCGTCCATTGAAGCTGCTCAAATTTCAAGTTATGCCCTTGTTTAAGACTTTTCAACTAAGGCTGGTTTTTGGACTTTTTTTTCCATATAAAATATTCCATCACAAATTTTCCACTAATTGTAGTGTTTGATAGCTTATATTTTTTATGGAAATATTTTCCAAATACTATTATTTTTCATATTTTCATCTAAAATGGTGAAAAATGAAACTTGTCCAACCCATAGAAAAATATCATTTTCCATGAAAAATAACTATTTTTCGTGGAAAATAATGGCAATCAACACCCAAATTAAGTTTTCCATAATTTTTTTCTTAACATTCTATGAAATTTTTTCTTACGAAAATAATTTCATAAAATTAAATTTTTTCCACATATTTTCCACCTTGCAATCAAACACACCTAGATAAT
>JANAVB010035159.1:0-22500 GCA_029216955.1 Iris pallida
AATGTGTTATATGATTGACATATCACATCAGCATGGATATGATTGACATATCACATCAGCATGGAAGAAAAGTTTAGAAAGAAAGAAATTCTTTTACAAAATTTTACAAAGGAGGAGTGATCATGTCCTCGATCATTTTTCTCAGTTCTGCTATTCTTCTTTCTCGAATGATGGGTGCATTTTGAGAAGCAATTTGGCGCTTTGATTCTTCAGAATATTTACGAGAAAGCTCCGTAAAACTCATAACTAACCCTTCTTTTGCATCGTTCAGAATTTTGAGGGTACTTTCCGAACCACAAATCTGTTCTTCCAAGACAGAACCTTGGGCCAAAAATTTATTTCGTTCAGTAATTATTTGTTCTCGTTCCTCTTTCAAACGAGCCAATACAGCTTCAGCCTCACGAATTTTGTCTTCCTGTTCCATAAGCCGTACATGTGATTTTTCATAAGTGACTCGGTGCTGTTCTAACAGAGGTTTGCTTCCATAAAGAAAAGCTGTTTCTTGTGCAACTTTAGCATTATACTCCTGGAGAGCTTCTTGAAATGATAATTCTCGAGCTGTGTGTTCAGCAGTTAGAGTGTCATATTCGGTTTGAATAAAACTCTCTATAGTGCCATGATAAATTTGTTCATATTCTTGTAAAGGTTGTTCAAGACTTTCAACTATGGCTTGCAACGTTGTGGCTTTCTCGGTACTATGGAATATGGCAACATTTCCAATAACCGGGGTGATTGTGGCCTTCAAATCTTTATACTGATAGCTCCCCCTCAAAATCATTTTTGTCAAAGTTATCAAGGTGGTATAGAAGGTATCAGTATGAACTTGGGCTAGAAAATTCATATCATTGATTGAGCTTGGAGTAGCTACACTTGTTGTCATTGGCAAAGAAAAGCTCGAAGTTGCTACTGTAGTAGCTTCTGCAGTAAAAGCTTGTATTATTGGAGCAGTCTGAGTTGTAATTGCTGAGATAGAAGTTTCAATCATCAGATTTGTAGTAGCTATGTTTGTAACTTCTACAGCTATCTCTGGAGCTGATGTTTGAATTAAAGCAAGAGGGAGGCTCACTTCAATGACAGGAGCTAGTTCAGACACTATTTCTACAGGAACTGATGTTATATCAGTAGAAAGTGTTCCTGTTGTGGCTTCAATTTCAGCAGCTGTAACTACGACATCTTCAGTTGCTGATTCTTCAATATTAACTGGAGTATCCTCCATTTCGTTTATGACATTCAGAGCTGCAACATCTGTAACTGATTGTTCTGTTAGGTTCATAACGACAGCCGAGTCTTTCTTAAGAACAATAGAAGATGGTTCCGCAGGAACTTCTTCAGAAGATTTTTCAATTGATTTTTCAGTTTCAGAATCTTCCTCATCTGAATCATCCACTTCTTTTACATGTGGTTTAACAGGAGGAGTAATCTTCTGAAGAGGAGCTTTCTTGACAGGAGAAATGATTTTCTTGAGTATAGAACTTGTCCCTGTAAAGAAAATAATAAATAAAATAGTTATAATATCTGATCATATGAATAAAATCTATTTTATATAAAAGAAAGATTTGGACCTGATAAAAAGTCATCATCAGAGTCCATATCCTCCCAATCATCCTCACCCAAATCTAAAGCTGGTTCATCAGAAGGAATGGGTTCATTCTCAGTAGGAGTATCCCACTCAATGACTTCAGTAATGGTCCTTGGAGCTACAGAAGAACCTTCTTCAAAAGGAGCTGTGGAAGACTCTACATTTTCTTCAAGAAGAGCTGTAGAAGACTCTATATTTGGAGTAATTTCTGAAACTGTGGTAGTAACAGTTATCGGCTGAAAAACAGTTATTTGTGGAGGAATAGCTGGTTCACTTGCAATTTGTGCATGAGTATCAGTGGTGGATCCCAGATATTGAACTTGTGGTGCAACTGCAGATGAAGATCCTACCTCAGGATCTATAGTTGATGGAAGATTGACATTAGAAACTTCCTCTTCAAATTCTGGCTCATCCAGGAGAAGCGGTCTTTTTATTGCTCTCCTCTTTTTCTTTGGGGAACTGATTGTCAATCCCCGTTTCTTCCCACCTTTAGCAGTAAGTACGGGAGCTTCTTCTTTATCTGTGACAATAACTTCCAGAAATTCATCTGGAACAGCATCATTTATTGGGGCATCTTCTGGTACTCGAACAACTTCTTCTGGATCTCCTTCTTTTCTGATTCGGAGACTTCTTCTTAAATCATATCCGTGGGAAAAAGAACGGATAGAAGAATAGAAGATTGTGTATGATCGTAGTATTTTCAATTCAGTAGTAATGGAAGTAGTTGGTATATAGAATTGGGCTCCTGTACATCCAGTACTAAAATATCGCCAAACCCTGGCTCCATCAACTAACTTCCCGTAACTATTGAAGACTGTTGAAGCATTTCCAACATGAAGCTGGTCATATCCAAACTGCCTTGCAAATCTACTTGGCAGATAAGGTTCGAATATACAGCGTTCACCATTCCTGTACATCAAATGAGATGGTCTGATGTATAAAAGCCATTTAAATGCCGGTCGAGGGAGTGATGTTCTATCTTGACCTCCATCTTCAAGACGTATACCCAGAAGATTTGATGGAACTGAGTGTGGGGTGCAGAAAAAACTCCAACCATGGGAGTAATTTAACGATGCTCGAGTGTCAGCAACAGAGGTCATCTTCCATGAAGCTTTGTTATATTTCAGAAGAAATAACCCTGATGGATCTTCCGGGCCTGGAGACATCAAGCGGTTATTATGAAGTAATAACCAACCCATCAAAAACAGGAAGGGTAGCTCCACTCTGGGAAATTCGCTACGAGCTTTAGCTCCTAGAACTAATTCATCACTGAAACTCCTTAAACCAGATTGAAGCCGACACACCATAGCTGGAAGCAGACTCAATTTAGCCCTGAAAACTAGACGTACTGCTGGCCATAATATGTCTCGATGGATTCTATCTATAGAAGTAGATCCAGGAACAATCCATTTGCGTAGCCACAAGGATAAGTAGCCAGCTAGTAGGGCCTCTTTCGAGATGTGCTTTCTGCTATGACGAAGATAACTGAGGGTTTCTATCCCTGCTGGAAAGTCACCAGTTTTTGATGACAGATATCTGTCCGGGATCTTGTGTTGATTCATCAAAGCAACTATTACATCCCCAGGCATTGTGGTCATGAGATTGACAATTTGAGACTTGTTCTCTTGGAACCTTTCTCCGTCTTCTTTGAGAAGTCTATTCTTGTGATAGAATAAATATGTTGTCCATTTATTGACGTAGGCCAAATTTGGAGGACTTTCATACATGGTAGTACAAGTCAGATAGTGACACATTAATTCTTGATATACTTCAACCAACTGAGGATTCTGCTTCTGAATCTCTGCCAATTCTTGGTTGGTAGGGGTATACTCTTCATAAGGGAGTTCTCCCATTGGTAATCTTGAAATATATTCCATTTTATGGAGTGCAAACCCCATCTCACCAATTGGAGTTGAAATGGTACCAGTGGAATTGATGTACAGTTCCATCAGAGCCAGGAATAAATTATGATTTATATGGATTCCTTGACTAGTAGCAGTAACTGCATTATATAGTCCAATGGTCTGCAGCTCTGATTTAAAATACTTCAACACCCAGGCTGTCAACATGATCCAATTTTTATTCTGAGGATTCATCCATCCTTGGAGTCTAGGATTCCCTGAAGGATATAATACTCCTTTGTTCATAAACCGGTTTATGTTCATTTTTATTTGGACCGGTTGGATCAAGGAAGAGTCTTCACTGGGATTTTCTCCAGGCATTAACCCTTGGAACGGGACCACACCTCCATAACTAGTACTGGTGAAGTATCCCATACAGTTAGCCTGTTCTCTTCTGAATACTATCTTGCCAGGTTTTCCGTTTGTATAAGGAGTCAGATTCCATGCCATCCTTCTAGGATGTGTAGCATGAAAAAAGGCAGCAATCGGATAATCCCTATTCATTTCGGGGAGGTACATTGCCGTATTTTCAAATTTGAATACCCACGACTCCTTCTTTGGGTTTGTTTGGGATTCATTATCAATTGCATCTCCAAATAAAAATGAGGGCTTTAAATATTGCTTTAAAGTTAAAGACATCAATATTTCCCCATTCATCAAAGATAACAACATCCTCTCCCCTTGTGATGAGATCAAATTACTCCTTTCTTCAGGATAAATTGGATTGGTCTGTGGGAAGTTAACATGAGATAAATCTTCCAGATAATTGGAGCCCATAATTCCACAAGGAGAACCAAATATTTCTGCCAATGGATGAATTTGTAAATTGACTGCAAAGAAAAAGAAATGGTAAAGTTAAGTCAAATAGCCAAAATCTCTTACACAGATGGTTAAATGGACTACTCTACGCAGATGACTTTACACAATGTCTACGCAGACAGCCTTACGCAGATGACTCTACGCAGTATCTACGCATACAACTTTATGCAGATTATTCTTACGCAGATATCTATACAGATGGTCATACGCAAGTTTGTGCATAAAGATTCAAGTTTTCATTTTTTGCTTTATGCAAATTACTGAATTAATTCACATTAAATAGTCTTTATATCTGCGCATAAAGGCTATACGCTTACACATTTTTATGTGTGCGTATTTGATGAATAAACACTTTACGCTGACACGTATACACGTGGGCGTATTGTGTTGATATTTTTGTATGCTGACACGTATACACGTGGGCATCATTATTTTCCCAAATCTCTACGCTAACACGCACAGCGTGGGCGAGAGTTTCAGGGTTTATGATGGTTAAGTTCTTAATTTGTCCATTGTTATCCTCGTCATCCTCATTGATTACACTCTGATCAAAGATTCGTCCCCAATGATGATCAAGAGTCGAAGAAATTCCTACCTCTTATAGGATGAGCCACAATTGGGAGAATCTCTGGAGTTTCTTCCGATTGCAGAGTGGTCGTCTCGACGTGATCAGTCGGCGGTGCTGCAGTTGCCTTCTTCTTTCCTTTACCGGCGACAGTCTTGCTTTTTGGAGCCATTAGGGAGAATTTTTGAGAAGGAGAAGATGAAAGGGTTTTTGAAAATTTGAGAAGAGATAAAAGTAAAGTTCTTCTTTGATGAAATAGAGGCTTATTTATAGAAATGTATTTCGAAAAATCTGGCTAATGACGGTTGGATATCCCGTTCTTTATGCTTCTATTCAAAGTATTTCAAATATTTTAAAGTATATCAAATATTTTAAAGTATATTTGAAAACTTTGAAGGGGGTTTTGTAGAAGCAATAAGAATAAAACAATTAGCTTTACGCAGAAGACACTTTACGCAAGACAAATGAAGACTGGGTTTTACGCAGCACTACAAGACAAATTAGTCTCTACGCAGACTTCAATTGTTGGGCATTACGCAGTTGACAGCTGTCTTGTTTGCTTTACGCAATGGAACAAGCTGTTATCTCTATATTTAATACAGAGATATGGGATCTGACAAACATTATTCTTTCCTCTGACATTTAATGGCACAGAAGTCGGGGAGACATATTGGAATCGAGGAAATGCTATTTTATACATAAAAGCTTTACGCAGCTGAGATTTATTGAGATACGCAGACGGCTATAATGATGGTTTTCACTGTTTACGAAAAGACATCTCACGTAACTCAATATTCATTGGTTAGTGTACTAACAGAGGAGAAGTATTACGCTCAATTATTTTCCCTATACGCAAGAGTCTATTTAAGCTAATTAAATGCTTAAGGCTATATTAGCCACTCTTAAGTATACGCGTATTAGTTTATTTGGGTTATTTTAATACCCAAGGCTGATTAGCCACTATACGCAGGGGAGCATTAATTGAGTTTAATCATTTTTTTCTTCTGTACGTAAATTACCATAATTATAGGGTACGTGGCAGGATACACGCATACGAGATTATGTTTTTACAGTACGTGGGACACATGGCGCCTGCGTAAGACTCTGAATATGATCGTGCTGAGCAGTTGTATATATGTGGGCTACGTGGCATTGTCTGCGTAAAGCTTCCAAAATATTTGCATTGTGTTGAACCGAGTAGTTAGCAGTATGTGGGACACATGGCACTTGCGTAAAGCTCTAAATGAGATCGTGTATGGCAGTTGCATGCGTAATATGCGTAATAGCCTTATTTTGCTGCTTATTTCTCGGAAGACTTAAACCTATAAATAGACAATAATTTTGACAGCAAAGGGAGAGGATCGGACGGAGAGAATCAAAAGAATTGTTATAATTCCCGAGTGTTCTCTTTTACTTCTTCTTCTCAAGAACAAAGTGAAGTAGAGCAGGAAAGCATTCGACTTGTGCCATCAGTGCCAACTTTGTCGATACTTTTCTAAGGTCTCCGTTCTTCAGTTGTTCTTCCTTCTTCCTCAAGACAGCAAGTTTCTTCAACATCGTTGTGTGGTCCAAGGAACAAAGTGATCATTTGTGAATCAGACTTCCATAGCAATACATTCCCAGAATCAAATTTGTACTTTTGTACTTTTTCTCGTTTTCTTTTCTTGAAGTTGTATAGGCTTTTTGTTAAGTAAAACAGCCGCCGCGAAGGGAAAAGCTCCGGCCGAGTCTTCTGACAGAGTTGCACGGCGAGCATCCCGACACGAATCCGCGTACCCCGCTCTGAGAGGTTGTTAAACCGATCGAAAACCCCATTTTTAGGATGATTCGACTTCCTTTGATCCTCGAAACTCATCTCTTTTTAGAGATGAGTTCATATTGCGCCACCCTTTTTAGGGTTTTGGTTGCATCAATCTGTCAGTCTTCATTTTTATGAAGGCTGCCTTCCTGCGCAACTTGTTGAATTGTGCTGACAGAAAGTCAGCGCAGTCGATTTCTTTGCGCAGGATGTCAGCGCAAACTATTACTTTGCGCATCCTTCTGGGATGCACAATCTGATATTGCACAAATCATGTCAGCGCAATCTGAGGTTGCGCACTCTAATGTTTTATGTTTTAAAACAGAGATTTTGACTTGTACTAATCTTTAGCTGTTTGTTGATGCAGTTGAGGTCAATGAAGACCCAGATTATGAACATTTTGTGGGAACCCTCTCAGAATCTGAGTATAAAGAAGATCTATCTCATGTTCACTATCCTCAGTACGATCTGTCGGCTTTCCGTCAGGCTATACCGATTTCTCAGGATAATGAAACTTTAATATGTCTGATGAATGTACAGCCTCTAGAATCAGCTGATGCTGTAATTCATAAGAAACCATTGTTCCTATTCGGTGATGCCTAGGCCGAGAATGGAGGATAGAGTAGTTCACCAGAGAGATAGATCTTTCTTCATACCCGATATTGCTCGCTGCCTTCCCTTGTCACGGTACACTCATGCAAGCTACCCAAGGAAGATGGAGTGGAATATCACTCTGTTTTAGGATGCCCGTGCAGGAAAAATCTTTGTAAAGAAGGGGCCAAAACATAAGGATATGTTTTATAGCTCTTCTGACAGATATAGCATCCTTTTGAGAGGCTTGAGACCTGGCTGCATTCCTCCAGAGAACTCCTCCATGCTGATGCCTGTTAGGACACCAATATTCGCAAATGAATTTGCGAAGGTTGAAGGAAAATATCCTGAACAAGATATTAGACTGACTGGATTAGTGAATCCAGACTATAAGCGATGGAGTTATATTGCGAATTGGATTCTGACAAAATTCCAAAATAGACTCCAGCAGATCAACCTGTATGAAGCAGTGCATGCCACTGTATACGGATTTGCTCCCAATCCTCATATGTTCTTAGCCTTAGCTGAGAGATACAATTACAGGACGGGAACCTTCATGACCCCAGGTGGAGAGATGGGCTTTGCACTCCACGAGATGAAGTATATCTCGTATTTGCCCATGGCGGATGCTCAGTATGAGGAGTATGTACCGACAAATGATGAGTTGAACAAGCTCAGAAAAGAGAATACAGAGATGGTGACAGTGTTCGAAGAACTATTATGCCATTACAAAATCTGTTCTCTATTTTACAAGAGTGCTACCGCCAACACTTGTTACTCTTCAAAGTGGCTACCATATCTGTTTCTCAATCATATAGAAGAGAAGAAGACTAAAGAGAATGATAAATGCTACCCAACCTTCTTCAAACCTTTGAGCAACGCAGAGGTTATAAAGTTAATGGAACAGAGTGGTCACTTTGATAAAGAAGTAAAAGATGATCATGAGTATCCTCCTTTGAAGAGAGGAGACAATTTGGAAAGTTACTTGAGAATGGGCTATAGACCCATGTCAGAAGAAGCACAATTGGCGGGATTCTTAACATACTGGCTTCGAAGGTTCGTGGTTCCCGGATCCAGTGCCGTGGATCGTTTTCACTGTGGCGTCCTATTTGCAGCTGTTAAGTTAGTCTTTGGCTACAAAATGGACTTGCTATCAGCAATGACCTGTAAGCTAAACGCTAGTCTTCGTTTATACGTCGACTTGATGCTGAAGGCGAAGGGGGAGAAAGAATTCCCTCGCTTGGAATTGCCATACACATATTTGTTTGGATGGTTACTTCTTCACTATCCAACCTTAATGGATCCTGGCATGGGACAAGTTGATGGGAGTTTTCTTCGCAGATATTCTCATGGGCAATGGAAATACACTTCTTTAACTGAGTGTAGATTTATGTTGAATCTGAATAGAGGATGGAACTTCTGCTGTGCTCCTTTCCCTGCTGGGTACGATCAGATGCCCACAAATATGGTAGATTCGAAAATGCAACCTCTGACTCGTGTCGCCTTTGAATGGTTGAAGACGATTCGACCATCTCATCTGGTCTACCGGTTCGAAGAAGAGTGCTATTTAGAACCATATCTTCCTAGCCGATTTGCTCGACAGTTTGGGTATGATCAGTTCCATGTAGGGAATGCAATTACCTGCCTCCAAGGCAAAGGTTATTTGATAGACGGAGCTAGAGCTTGGGCTTATTACTATGCCCGTGATACAAAAGCTACCTTTTCCATGCCAGCAAGGAATACTCCTCAGGGTCCCCGGATGCTTTTCACATACTCCGTGTTTTACACATCCGTGAATACTTTTGCCGAGAATTTTAATCTCGCAGATAGTTTCGCTACTGCAACAAGATTGAGGAAAGGGAGAATTGCTCATTCGATCCCTGCGAATGAAGAGGTGCACGAACCGGCGGATGCACCTCTAGAAACTACGAAGGATATTGTGTTCCCTCAAGAGGTGAATGCACCACTACGTGTTTCTCTGAAAGTGGGTAGATCTCCCGCAAAGAAAAGACGAAGAGAGGAGCTTCCTGCTCCAGCAGCGAAGAAGAAATTGATTCTAGACCTTTCTTCCGAAAAAGTCACTACAAGATCTCAATCTCGGCAATTGGCCGAAATACATCAAGAGGCTGCCACCACACCAACTTCTGTACAGAAACAGGCAGGGCCGGTAAATGTAGAAAGTCCTGTCAGACCTTTACATAGAAAGAAGAGGGTAGTCACCAGAAGACATTTAGAAGAATCTTCTTCCAGACAACTCTTGACTTCAGTAGATGCTGCAGCAGGAATTCTAATGGCATCTCCCACTCCTATTTCTGAATCTGGGAGCAAAACTCTTGAAGAGAATGATCAGATGGGGGATCTTATTCCAAGAACTGAGGTTGAAAAGCCTGGAGAAAACATCTTAGAGGGAGAACAAAATGTTGTACGACCTCATCCACTTGTCGTGAAGACTACTCAACCTCCTCTTACTCCCAGGACTCTTCGTGAAGAAGAGGACCGTGAAATGATTGCAGCTCTGGAGGATTGCAGTTATAGCCTGCAAGACGATCGGACTGCTACTAACAGTGGAAATGTAACAGCAGAAGAAGAAGACGAAGAGAGTTCTTCGACTGAAAATGTTGATGAGTATATGCAAGATCCTGAAAAGGATAACGAAGAACATATATCTCTTGATACTACCGATGATATTTCAAATCCTAAAAAGGATATTGAAGTGGAGGCATCTATAGAAAATGTTGCTGAAAATCCTGTTAAAAATATTGAGATAGAAATATCTCCTGAAGAAACAGCTGATGAAGGCATGCTGAAAGAAAATCCCGCCACTAACCCTCAAGGTATAAAAACGAGATCTAGCAATCTTCTCTTTTAAAATGAACTAATAATTAATATCTTTATTTTATAATTCTTGCAGATCTTGAGATTCTGCCAACACCTCCAACGGACCTGGCTATAATGCCTATACCAACGGTGATTGTTAGTAGTAGTCATCACTTATCTTGTGGTTCTGAGGCGGGCAGCAGCCAGGCTGTCGTAGCTGAGGCTACTTCTGTGCAAAGAGAGTCTATTCCAGCAAGAGATGCACTTATTGTTAAACCAAACCAAGGTAAGATTTGTTCTTATTTGATCTTCTTGTTCATCATCAAACAATTAGTAAAATAAGAATTTTACTATTGCAGAGGATCAAACAGGAGGAGCGACCAGTTCTACCTTGGCTCCTTTATTTAAAGAACCTATTGTCCAACCACAAAGAATCGAGCAACCTGCTACACCATCCTCAACAGGAATAGCAGCGACTCCTGGAACTTTAGCCATCAATCAACAAGTTGTCCAATCTTTTACCAGATGCTTCTTCGAGTCACTGGGATCTCTTGTCCATAAAATGATAGAGAAAGAAGGGGCTGACTTCATTATGGTTAGGAAGCCAACTTCTTTCTTAATAAGAGCCATAAGAGACCAAGGAGACGAAGCTCAGGCTACTCTCCTTGAACACATTTTGAACGAGTTAGAAGTCTCCATCAAGAAGTACAAGGAACTCAAGATGAAGGATATAGATTCTTTAGTACAGGCTGAATTTGAGCGACTGGCTCAAGCTGCTGATATGGAAAGGTTAACCCTTCAAAATCTGTTAGAGGCTCATTCTGTAAAATCAGCTGAATACAATTCTAAGATAGAATCAGTTACTTTAATGGCTGAAAGCAAAGGACGGCGACTTGCTGTGCTGAAAGCAGAAATTATTCGCCTCCAACAAGAGTTTGAAGAAGAAACTGTTAATCACCAACTGGTGATTGAACAATTCAATGCTTTAATTGAAGAGAGAAATGAGTATGAGACAACTCATGGTGCAGAAATCACCCGCAGGACAGTGGACATGCCCATTTTTGATGAAGAAAGCGGGATGGAGGAAGCAAGAAAGATAGTAGCATCAACACACGAAGAAGAGCTGCAGACACTGAAGCAGCAAATTGACAATCTGATTGTCCCTCCTTCTTGATTTTGTATTTTGTGTTTTGTTGCTGTAGCTGCTTTTTTTGTAATATCTCATATTTTGATATAAAAGAGATTTTGTTGTGGCTCCATTATTTATTGCATATCTTATTCAGATATAAATAATAGATAGACATGATATATTTATTATCTCAATTTTGACAACTTAATCGAAAACGACAAGTTGCTGATGTGAATAATGAACGATGATGAATCGTCAATGTATGTGAAATGAATGAACGGGAAAAACCGTCAAGTGATAATGAACGAACGGGTGAACCGTAAAATGATGATGAACGAACGGGTATTTAATGAACGGACTAACCGTCGGATGAATGTGATAACTGAACGGATGAACCGTCGGGTATTAATGAACGGACGAACCGTCGGGTGAATGTGATAACTGAACGGATAAACCGTCGGGTAATAATGAACGGACGAACCGTCGGATGAATGTGATAACTGAACGGATGAACCGTCGGGTAATAATGAACGGACGAACCGTCGGATGAATGTGTCGCTTCGTTAGTTGAGGGACTTCTGCCTATAAATATAGCAGAAATCTGACAGGAACAAACACTTCTACTCTTCAACATAAAAATGTCTTCTAGAGAAGCATCTAAGAAGGCTGAGATTGCCCCGAAAGTTCAGAAGAGCACTGAAGAACGCCCTGCCGATCCAGTTCAGCCGACGGAGGCAGAAGCAGGCGAAGGTTCGTCTGCACCCCAGCCACCGCGGGACATTCTGGACTTCCTGCTCGAACCAGAAAAGACTAAAAAAGAAGAAGCCATGAGGATGGCCGCCTGCAAGTTTCTTGTGGGATCCAGTAAGGAGGTTCTCGGCTCTCTTGCTGACCGCATTTTTGAGAAGGAAGGCAGTGGTCCTCGTCCCAATGTAGAAAAAGATGATAGTGACCTTTAAATTTATGTACTATCATATGATGAAATAAAATTTTGAATTTTATTTATGAACTTGATTCTGTCTGATGATTTACAAGCATTTTACATTTATACATAATACTTCTTTAAGAATTTGCCATTGATAGACATCATAGCAACTCGAGCATCAAGCTCCGAAAGTTGATAAGCTCCATTTGAGAAGACTTTCTTTATAACATAAGGACCTTCCCACTTTGTATCGAATTTCCCTTTGCTCATATGAGTCATAGTCATAGGACGTCTGACCGTTAGAACAAGTTCTCCTTGCTGAAATGTTCTGATTTTTACTTTGCGGTTGAAAGTCTTTGAGATGCGGGCTTGGTATAACTCAATGTGCTGTTGAGCCATTAATCGCTTCTCATCAAGTGCTTCCAATTCTTGAAGTCGAAGAAGGTCGTTATTCTCTGTAGTAAGCTCATTGGCAATGGCAATCCTTAAAGAAGGAATTTGTAGCTCTAAAGGAAGGACAGCTTCACAACCATACACCAAAGAGAAAGGTGTAAAGCCTGTGGGATTGCGGACTGTAGTTCGGTAAGTCCAAAGACATTCACCAAGTTTCTCGCTCCAATTCTGTTTGTTAGTGGATACAAACTTCTTAATGAGTTTAATGATGGTTTTGTTAAAGGCTTCAGCTAAACCATTAGCAGCAGGATTGTATGCTGTCGAGACGACGTTGTCAATCCGGTGATCATCGCAGAATCTGGTGAACTTCTGGCTGATAAATTGAGGTCCATTGTCATGGATGATTCTTCAAGGTACACCAAATCTATAGATGACATGGTGTTTAACGAAGTTGATGACACTGCTAGTCTTGACTTCAGCCAGAGGTATAGCTTCAGCCCACTTGGAGAAGTAGTCGATTATTGCTAATATGAACCGATGCCCTCTAGAAGAAGGAGGATTGATAGGACCTATGACATCCATACCCCAAGCTTAGAAAGGCCAGGAAGTAGCAGTCGGGTGTAAAAATTCCGATGGTTGATGAATGAAGTCTGCATGGATTTGACAAGCACGACATTTCCTTGCATATTCAATGGCATCTGATACCATAGAGGGCCAGTAATAACCCATACGTCTAATGCGATCCTGTAATTTAGGACCAGGTTGATGTGCTCCACAAACACCATCGTGAGCTTCACGCAACACTTGTTTGGCTTCATCACCAGCGAGACAACGTAGGAGAAGACCGTCATAAGTTCGTCGATAGAGAGTTTTGGTAGTTTGATTGTAGTAGAATCGGAGAGATCGTCGACGAACACTCGTAGCCTCCTTAGGATCTTCAGGGAGTATGCCATGAACTACAAAATCGATAAAAGGAGTTCTCCAATCGTCATCGATAACATTGACTTCAGCGAGATTACTGAATTCAATATTACGATTGTTTTCAATACTGAATAGCTCTCGATTGGAAATAACCACCACCTACTGTCTTTTGATAGGGATGGCTAAGACAGTTGCAAGATTGGCTAAAGCATCTGCTTCGGTATTGCAATCTCGCCGAACATAATCAATAAAAAAAGCTTTGAATGATATAGCTATATTGATTGCTGCTTCATGATAAGGCACCAGGTCTTGATGACGGACTTTATAAGTTCCTCTAACCTGATTAACAACCAGCTTAGAATCACCGTAGACTTCAAGATATTCAACATTCAGTTGTTTAGCTAGCTGAAGACCGATGAGTAGAGCATTGTACTCTGCCATATTGTTGGAGCAAGGTTCATCTAAAGAGTAGGCTCTTTGGATAGTTGATCCATCTGGAGAAACAAGGACTACTCCAACACCTGCCACAATAGTACCATTAGGTCCAATTCTTGATGCACCATCAAAGAATAAACGCCAAGTCGAAAACTCTTCGAAGATCATGTTGACTTCCAATGTCTCATCTGGAATTTCGTCATAAAGTTTAGATGTCTCAGGCACAGGATGAGCTGCTAAGAAGTCCGCCAGCGCTTGACCTTTGACAGACTTTTATGGAACATATACCATATCATATTGAGCTAGCAGGATTGCCCATATAGCCAGCCGAGAATTAAGTGTGCTAGGCTTCTTCATGAGTACCCGAAGAGGATTAACTCGAGATATGACATGAATAGTTTGGCCAATGATGTAATGCCTCGTCTTTTGCACAGCAAACATGAGAGCCAGGCATTCTTTCTCGACCGGACTATAACGGTGTTCAGCACCAATCATAGTTCGGCTAAGATAATAGATAGCCTGTTCATGACCTTCTTTGTTCTTTTGGGCAAGTAAAGCATCCAATGAATGATCCATAGCACGGATATACATCAAGAATGGAATGCCAGAAATAGGTGGCACCAAGACTGGTGGGTTCATAAGATATTGTTTGATGTCGTCGAATGCTCATTGACACTCTTCAGTCCAAACAAAAGATACACCTTTCTTCATTAATTGAGTGAATGGTCTACAGCATCTAGACAAGTTTGAAATGAATCGCCTGATGTATGCAAGTCGGCCTTGGAATCCTCGTAGCTCGTTTAGGTTGCGTGGAGGACGCATCTCCTGGATGGCTTTGATCGTCTCGGGATCTACGTGTATAACCTTAGACGTAATAACGAAGCCGAGAAATTTACCACTAGAGACACCTAAGAATGACTTGGTGGGATTCATCTTGAGCTGATATTGGCGCATGAGATTGAAGATTGTTCTCAAATCTTGGATATGATCTTCTTTTAGACGACTTTTAACAGCTATATCATCAACGTAGCATTCAACTGTTTTACGAAGATGTTCTCTGAAAATAGTACTCATAGCTCGTTGGTAAGTTGCACCAGCGTTCTTGAGACCAAATGGCATCACTGTGTAGCAATAGACTCCACGAGGAGTACGGAAAGATGTGTGCTTTTCATCTTCGGGATGCATTTTGATCTGATTGTATCCAGAGAATCCATCCATAAAAGATATTCGTTCGAACCCACAAGTGTTGTCAATCATGACGTCTGTGATAGGAAGAGAAAATTTATCTTATGGACATGCTTCATTAAGATCCCGGAAGTCGATGCAAACCCGAACTTTGCCAGTTTTCTTTAAGACTGGAACAACATTGGCTACCCAATCAGGATGTTGTTCTTCTCGAATAAAGCCGCAAGCAATAAGCTTCTTGACTTCATCATCAATTACATCCATCATTTCAGGCTTAAATCGCCTTTATTATTGTTTGACTGGTTTAGCATTAGGAAGAATGTTCAGCTTATGAGTAGCAATCTTAGGATCTAAACCTGGCATGTCTTCATAACTCCAGGCAAAGACGTCGATGTATTCTTTAATAAGAAGAATCAACTCTTGTTTGTTTGCTTCTGGAAGATTTTTGCTGATGAAGATTGGACGAGGCGACTCGCTTTCTCCTACATCAATTTGAACTAATTGATCTTCAGTAGGAGGTTCACGTTGTTCAAAGCGAAGTACCCATTGGTTATCCATATGTTGAGCCCAAGGATCTGTTTCAGGAGTTTCTTCAACGTCTTCATCATAGCCTTCTGGTAGTTCAACGGAGACCATGTTAGATGATACGATCAGCCTGTGAACTTCACCAATGCTAGTATCAGAATCCCAAGATCTAGAATCAGATGAATTAGAGCGTTCTTCACTGTCTGAGTCAGAGGCTGCTGGGGATAACAGTGGAGGAGAAGTATATCCGAGACCTTTCTTAGTCCTGCTGTAATACATTTGTGATTTTCCTTCCGGAACAGTCGTGCGGATAGGAGTTCGTCTACCTTTACCGTAATTGAGGCCACTTTTGAAGTCATAGCCCATTTTTCGGATGATGTCTTTTGATTGTTGACTATAACGATGGAACTGGAGACGTCCCGTATCGTTAAGTTTGCTATCATCCATATATCTGAACTATTTTTCTGGTCCTTTACTAAAAAGTACTGGACTTTCACCTTTCTTTAGAGAAGGGTGAATACGGTAAGAATCATCTGGATCTTCAAGTGAGACTTCTGTCTGAAGAGATTGTACAACTCCCATTGTAATTGATTGGAAGCTATCTAACATATCCAAATAGCATTTAGTATAATAAATAACATTAGTATACTGGAAAGTAGGTGCTTTTTCATTGATTTGTACATCAGTATTTATAATAGGACCTTTAACCTTAGCAGGCTTGGTCAGATTGATTACAAGAGGGGAAGAAGAAGAACGTGGAGGAGGAGGAGGCTTGTTACGACGGAGGTCGATAACAAGTGGCTCTGAAGAGGTGAGCTCCTTTTTTTCCTTGTTGCGAGTAAGATCAACAACAAGTGGCTCAGAAGGAGTGAGCTGCTTTTTGTCCTTATTACGACGTAGGTCGATAACAAGTGGCTCAGAAGAGGTGAGCTCCCTTTGATCTTGATCAGCATCAACTGATTTCTTTTGAATTGGCAAGTGAATAGCCAGTGGTTTAGAAGACTGAGGATGTGAAACTCGCCCTTTGACAGGTATGACAAGAGTGTCTTTGGGCATTGTTTCTTGTTCTTCTTCAGTGTCTAAGGCTAACACAATCTTCATGAATTCATCCTTGTACATCCGAGCGTCATTACAGTACGCTTCAACGCCTTTGAAGGGATAAAGATCCGCAACCTCCTTATGAACCATTCCTTTATCATCAACATATTTGAAACATTGATGAAGGGTTGATGGAACAATATTGTGCTCATGTAAGAATGGTCTCCCCAATAGAGTATTGTAAGAACAACCAAAATTGTCAATGATGTAGAATGTAACTTTTGTACGAAGATTGCCTATTTAAAGTTTTAGGCGAATCTTGCCCAAAGGTTCGCTTCTTCCCTGATTAAATCCAAGGATAGTAGTGATTGTAGTGGAGAGACTATGTACAGAAATTTTCAAAGCATAGAGCATTGTCTTCGGCATGATACTGAGAGCAGACCCTGGATCTATCAGAATACGATTGACTTTCATCGAATCGACATATCCTGTATAGTAAAGAGGACGGTCATGCCTGTTGTCTTCCATCAGCATGTCATCTTGTGTGAAAGTTATGTTTGGAATCAATTCCTGAACACTATTACAAGAGACTGGTTCTGCTTCGGACTTTTTGAGAAAGGTTAGACAAGTTTCTGCTTGCATAAGAGCTTCACTTAGAGTTTCTCGCATCTCTTTGGAAAGACGCAAGAGTTCAAAGATAGACAACTTTGCTGGTGTATTGGCTAGTTGAGCCAATATATCGAAATTGTAAGGCTTCTCAAGCCCAGTAGAAGATGATTTCTTCAAGGGTTTGTCGAAGCGAACTTGTTGCTTGCCTTTGTCAGCCGTTGTTGGCTTAGGAGGAATTGATACTACAACTGGTGAAGATGTAGAAGGAACCTCTTCAGTAGAAGCAGGTTGTGCCGGAGCAGGTTCAGAAGAAGAAGCAGGATCCTTTTGACCTTCAGAATGATCTTTCAAATAAGTTTTCCCTGATCTGGTGCCTAACAGAATCTCTTCGTCAACTATGGGATCAAAAGATACCATGTTGCAAATTTTGGTTTTGCCTTTAGAACGAGTTTTCTTTTTGGAAGAAGAGGACAACTCAAATTCCGGAGCAAGATCAGGATGGATCCACATAATTTCACCGTTGTCAAGAGACAAGGGAACAAGACTTTCATTTAATGGAAGTGGGAGATTTTCAATCTCAAGAGTAGCTTTAGGAATTGGAATGACACCGTGCCGTACCATCTGTGGAGGGAAGTTCCCAAATTGGACTGAAACCATGTTGGCAGTGACAGTCTTTTCATTTTGTTGCAAGGTAACAACTCCAGCATTAACAAGCTCTTGGATTTTACCTTTGAGTACATAGCATGCTCTAGTAGGATGTCCAATGAATCGGTGATAGAAATAATACTTAGGATGATCGGTCTTACCGACTTCATCATGTTTCTTTGGGTCAGGGAGTTGAATTTTATTACTTTTGAGTAAACACTCAAAGATGCTTGCAGTGTCATTCTCGTCAAAGGAATATTCCACTTTCGGACGGGGTTCCCTTGGTGGAGGTGCAGAAGGGGTTGAAGTGGATGTAGGCGGAGCTATATTGACAGCCAAAGATTCTTTGTTTTTGTTCAAGTTAATGTTCAAAGTATCTTTTGCTTTGTGATTGTTCTGGCGGTTGCAACCACCTGAATTCTGATGCTCATCTCGATCAGGGTTAGACATTTGTACCCCCAATTGTTTGAATTTGTCGGCACTCACTTCAGCAGCTTTGGCGTTGACAATAAATGAGGGCCAATCTTGGAATTGGGTAGACCCTGTCCACATACTGATAATAGGCAAAAGATTTGCCTTACAAGTATCAATAGTGACAGCAGCTGCAGTTCCTGGAGGTATTTTCAAAGCTTCACGACGGAACCGTTCGATAAAACTCTCAGCAGTTTCATTATGTTTTTGTTTGATTTTGTTGAGAGCTGACATTGTTATATCATTAAATCCTTCATAGAACCGTTCTAGAAAGATTTGTTTAAAACCTGAAAAGGATGTGATGCAACCATCGGGCAAACTTCTGTACCAATCATATGCTACGCCGGCTAAACAACCGACGAATACTCTGGTAAGAAGAGCGTCATTTGGTTGAAGTTGAACAGTCATTACCTCAAAATAATTGATAAATTGACTTGGAGAAGTACTGCCATCGAACAAAGAGATCGTTGGAATCTTGTACTTTGGGGGAAATGGAACTTCCTTCCATTCAACTGGATAGGGCTGCTTAATCCCCAATCTTTGCAAGTTGTCTTTCTCTTTAAATGCTTCGAACTGAGTTCGTAAGAGTTTAACAGCTTCATTGGCGTCTTCTGATGAAGAAGAAGGAGCAGGTTGAGTTGTGGTGGTGGGAGGAGGAACAGCATTGTAAGCACTACCCCTAGCTCCTGACTGGCTAGGTGTAGTTTGTACTTGCACTTGTACAGGAGGCATTTGGGGAAGCACTACCCCCAGCCCAGTATTAGCAGGTACCAAAGATGC
Organism: Iris pallida; assembly: GCA_029216955.1. Taxonomy (NCBI): domain Eukaryota; kingdom Viridiplantae; phylum Streptophyta; class Magnoliopsida; order Asparagales; family Iridaceae; genus Iris; species Iris pallida. Next base: position 19,127 of record JANAVB010035159.1, read on the forward strand.
TATGATCTCTGGACTAGTAGTAGGTACAATTGGTGGTGTAGCATGCTGTGCTACAATGATGGAATGTATACTAGCAACCATTTCAGCCATGGTCTTTAGCTCAAGTGTAGCGATTCGCTGTTCTTGATTTGCAGACATTGAAGCATCTTGATCATCAGTGACAACATAAGATGTCACTTCTCTTGGTACAGTGGAAGACACTGTCTGTTCAGAACTTTTGCTGTATGCATCATAGTCGGAGAAAGAATCATCTCCTGACTGAGAAAGAGGGAAATGACCAGAAGGATCTTGAGGAAAATCCCTTTGACCGATTGTATCTCGGCTTCGGGAACGGGTATGTTGAAACACTCCTTCGGAAGATTCTTGGAGTAGTTCTAAATATCGTTGGGTTGACTTACGAAGTCTGCCATGTTTAGAGCATCTTTTACCCCCAGTATCTCGGTAAGTCATGTTAACAGAAGCATACAAGACTTCATCTTCCTCTGACATAGGTTCAGATTTAGCAAAAGTCAAACGATCAAAGACAGATCATTTTGTTGTTTGACAACAACATTGGATTATGACTTTATGATTGCAATGATGATCAGATGATTGAACTGAAGGAGTTGAGGCATTATCCTGTTTTTGTCTGAGATGTTCTCGGAGATCAGAAACCATGCCAGGACGAAGAAAAGTTCGAAGAATATGTTCTTTAACAACATTCAGAACATGGTTCCGATTCTTCAAATGTTTTATCCCCTGTGTATACAAGGAAGTGCTCATCTCATTGGCATAGGTATCGGGATTTTTGACCTTGGAGTTTTGTCTTTGATGCTTGACCTTCGGCATAGGTTGCTTACGTTTTGCCGAAGTTGGCCTGTTAAGATATTTTCTTAGGTCTGCAAATTCACCCCCAAGGATTTCTGTTTGAGACACCAACAGTTTTCCCTGTTTGGAACGAGAAATTTTGAAAGTTGGAAGGTCTTGGAATTCTGCTACTGGGGTAGGCAGAATACCTCTTTGATCAATATAAGTTCCTTTATCATGAAGGAAAGAAGAATCCTTGTTTGTCGGAGTTTTTGTACTGACAGGTGCCAAGGCATATTCAGATGGATCCTCTTCAGTAAAGACTGAAGAAGATTGAGAAAAGATCAAAGGACCTTTTCCTTTGTTTTGAGATGAAGGGTTAGCTAAAGAGCGTTTCCCTCTGTTGTCTTCCAATTCATGAGACAAGGAAGTTTGAGAAAAGACTAACGGGCCTTTCCCTTTGTTTTGGAGAGAAAGAGGAATAGCCAAAGGACTACCCCCAGTGGATTGCGCAGAAGCAATAGGGTGTTTGGGAAGAGGAGTGGAATCTCTTCTTTTGTTATGAGAAGAAGAGAGTTTAGCCAAAGGGCTGTTTCTCTTGGATTGTGCAGGCTTAGTTTGTGCATGGGTGGAAGGTGCACTGGTCACTTGTGCAGTAAAAGCTTTGGTAGGAAGTGCATCAGGAGTTCTTGCCTTAGAGTGCTTGGGATGCACTTTGGTTGCTGGAGTATTGGTCTGCACAGGAAAAGTTACTGCCAATTGCACAAGAGGCATAGGAGTCTTCTGTTTTGACAAGGCATCATATGAAATAGCATGTGCAATAGTTGCAACAGACTGCACATCATTGACTGCAACAGATTGTGCAGCATTGGTTGAGACAGATTGTGCAACAGTTGGCACAACAGTTTGTGCAGCAGTTGGCACAGCAGTTTGTGCAGTAGTTGGCACAGCACCCTTGGTGGCAAAACTGCCAGATTATGTAGCAGTTTTGGAGACCCAAACTGAGCGCACTTTGCTCTTGGCAGAAGTGGCTGTAGTACGGGGACTGGTCTTGGAGTTGAGCATCGCCTCGTAGGCTGTCTGGTTGACTTTAACAACCAGCGTCTTCTGCGTCTTCCTGATAGACGCTACGTCACATTGAGTTGCTACTTCCTCGTCGGAGGAGAAAGTTGTCCCGAGCAGAGTCGCCATTTTGTTTGCAAAAACAAAAGTATGAAACTTTATTGATACAAACTGTAATAAAGATTACAAGAATTCTGGGAAAATTACAACTGTAGGAATCCAATCTTGATGACGATTGCTTTATCCCTTGGACGATGTGAACTTTTGAAGACGAAGCCTCTGAAGTTGAAAACAACTCTGGAAACTGAAGGCAAAAGCCTCGGAAGTTGAAGGCAAAAGCCTCGGAAGAATACAGCAGCACTTCGGCAAGAACTCCTGAACTCTCTAATTTCTGAACTATTTGTCTGATCTTGATCCCCCTTGAAATGAAGACTTGAAACTCTATTTATAGAGTTCTGGAAATAACTAACTTTCAGTTATTCTGGACTGCACAAGATGATTTGCACAGCAACTGATTTGCGCAGCACTGGACTGCGCAGGCAGTTATTGGATCGTAGGCCAACTATCTGGGACACATGGCATCATTTGATTGAAATGCGCATGATCATACATAGACAGTTGTCACGTAATGAGCAATTGATGGCATGAATGCCACATGTAATTTGTCAGTTATGTTGGTAGAATGCACAAAGTGAACTGCGCAGACTTTGGTTTGCGCAGACTTAGACTGCGCATGAATGGTTTGTGCAAACTCAGACTGCGCATGAATGGTTTGCGCAATCACGGATTGCGCTGCCACCTGTCAGCCGCCCTCGAGCACTGTACGACACCATAAACGAACAGTCTCCTCGTTATTCGTGCTGTCAGCTGTCAGAAAGATTTGATTTGATTCAGGTAATCATGACTTTTGCCACGTCAGCCTGCGCAATTGAGAACGTGCGCAAACCAACCTGCGCAATGTGATGTCTGCGCAATCTGCTGTCTGCACAACTTATCAAATGATAGATATCTTGAGATCTTGACTTTATTGATTGATGCAACTTGATTTTTTTAGGACCTACAGCCGACGAGTAGGACACATTTCCAGCACACTGTCATGTGTTGCACCCTCTAAGTCACCTAAGGGTATATCGTCACCTGGGCGATGTACCCAACCAAACTCTCAACCCGCGGAAGGATAACTGGATAGTCTACAGGGCTTGGGACTGGGAGATTCTCATTTGCATCTTGCTAGTAATTAGGCTTGTGATAACCCTAGTTAGTTAAGTACTAAGCCATAGTATTTGCTTGGCCGCTTGTGAATGGATGGTGTCCAGCCTTGTCTAAGTCTCGTCTAGTCCCAGTACCTGGTACTCCTGAACATGATTGTTTTACTTATCTTTAACAATAAGTGGGTAGAGACAAAGTGCTATTCAGGCGAAGGGTTACAACCCCGGTCCTTGTTTGGTTTACAGGTTTTAACCTGGCTCCCGGAATGGTTCCACGTCCCTAGTCGTTTATTGTCCTGTTGTACTCTTTATTACTTG